>LIEC01010183.1:0-29790 GCA_001925005.1 Drosera capensis | reverse complement strand
TAGTAAGAAATCATCACTAGGCCAATCCGTTCCTTAGCGCGAACGTGTTATCCTTATATTTTTTACGTCCTGTGTCTCCCTTCGTATGTTTCCTCCACTTTCATCTTTCAATTTTCACGTCATATGGTTTTTCTTTTTCAGTTGGCTTGTTTGATATATTATGGTTCCAACAATGAAGCAAATCCTTTTGTTTTTTACACAAGTATCTCTGCAATGTTAAATTAAGTTTAAAAAAATTCCACGAATATTTCATTTTGTATCTATCAATAACAAAGCCAATTTCTCGTATGGTGGTATATATTCGACACTTATTGGAAACAAATCCTTTTCTCCGCAATTTTTTTCCCTTGCGACCACCGAAGCCCAACACAATCAGATGTTGAAAAAAAGTTACACGTATGACTTATGAGAATGCATCTTTGATATACTAGATAGAAGCGTCACTATGAAAAGAGGGCAAAATAAATCAACACAAGCAACAATAAATCTGTTTACAGGTCAAAAACTCAAAACGAGTACTCTTATAGTCTTATTAAGTCATAGAATCAATCGACAAAAGCCATGTCTACAATACTCTTATAAGAGACCGCCACGACCCAGGCACAACAAGAATAAACCTTGGAGCAGGGAAGAATAGCTTCGTATTGGTAGGATATTTCACAAGGAATGAAAAGAATGCAACACAATGGCCAAACTATATGTCTCAAAACGAGTCTGTCATTATCTGGTTTTACTAGCCCACACAGAGAATTCACTTTCTCAATTCAAAAAGCAGAGAAGAGTGAAGTGTAGCATCCCAAAGCTTAGCCATGTCCATCGACAGAGCTTATCTGCCCTCCATAAAAAAAACGAGCAGCCTAGTGACCACAAAAAGATGGAAAGGTCTCACGATACTTGATCAGGTGCAAAGGGTAACTATCCACAGGGAAAGCGCCAGCTAAACCACGAAAAAACTGGTAGCAGGACACCAACGCGTCTAGTATGTATCTACTAGCTACCAAAAGCCTATGCGCCGCTTTGAGTCTGAGGTTTAGAACCAAACTGATCCTTTGTTCTCACGGTTGCAGTGCAATGGATTCTGGTATTTTTCCAGCCTTTTTCTCTGAATCCTCGTCCATGGCAATCTGGATCTCCCGACATTCAGCACTGCAAAATGCCCGCAAGTAACTGCATGGAATGATGTTGGTGTTACACCTTTTAAGGAACACTATAAATAGAAAAGATTACAATAGATAGTTGATAGAAAGCACCGCAGAAAGAAAAAATTCACGGGAACAAAGAAGCTCTTTGACATTCATAAATCAAGGTAAAAACACAAGAAAGATGAGCACCGTAATCAAAAGACAAATGATATTAGCCAAAAGCCTGAAGAGTGACAAGATACAGTAACATGTGAGGAGAGCCAAGGATAGAACAAATATCATACTACTATCACATTCGACTATAGATAGGTTTGTTTAGTTTAACTGGTCACAAAATACAGATACAGTTAGGGAAACGAGCCAATAAATTAATCCTGTTATAGTTCAGATAGTTTGAATATATGAGGGTGAGAAGTAGGAATCAAGACCTTCAATTGGAACAAAGTCTCCATCCTGACTTCAGGGTACAGGTCAAAGCCAAGCTGTCAGCTGCCATACCATTTTGCCTGACACAAAAGGAGACGTACAAGCCAAAGATCTGTTTGTATATCGTGCAGACCACTACTTAAAGGTGCAGTTAATCCATATTTAGCAAGTATGGTCAATAATTAACACAACATGATGATAATGCCACTGAGGCAAGAGTGCATGACCAAGACAATGTTTTAGAACAAGTTCGATCACGCAGAGTATGGAAGACCATACTCCTGCTGCTAACCTACACCATTTCTTTTCTTTTTTAAAGAATTGCTTAACCTACACCTTTTAGTTAAGCATGAATTGCCAATATAATATGTGCATGAGGATTTAAATGTCAAAGGGGGAAGTTATAAATCTTGATAACTCAAGTAAATAGAGTTGTACATGAGCCAGACTAGTCGTGAGTAATTCGAGTTCAACTCGATAAAAATTTGACTCTACTCAACTCGAGAATAAAAAATTACTTGAATAATACTCGATTATCAAATTTTTCGAACTAAATAGTACGACTCGAGCTCGACTTGGTAGACCATGAACTCTTGGAATTCAACTCGAGCTCGACTCAATGAGTTTGACTACTTTTTTATTTTTATTTTTTGTAATTTTTCATTTATGACAATAAGTATATGGATGTTTAGAAACAAAGAAGTAATTAAAATGTTACATGATAAAAGGAAATGTTCAATTTTTTGCATTTATATTGAAATAGCCAAGAGTAATCGCGTTATTTATGTTGTTTAACATAAAATTATATTATAAGCTCAATATCTGTTACTTGATTAATAAATACATTAATATCATAATTTTTATTATTAGAATGATTCATAATTTTAATTTGATTCATAATATTCGAGACCGACTCGAATATGACTCGAGTTCTACTTTGATTGCTACCTGACAAACTATTCGAGGTCGACTTGAAATGAATAGTAAAAGTTCGACTCGAGTTCGTTAAAACTCGACCTGACTCAGTTTGTGTACAACTCTACAAGTAAACAAGCATTTCAAACCGCAAGTTCTAAGAGGAATGGGAATCAAGAACTTAAGCAGTTGGACATTTCCCCAAGTTGATCCTTACTAAGCATAAAAATGCCCAAGCATTCATAACAAACAAGCTAGATTTCAATCATACATACCTTTACCTAAAACAGCCACGCGAGGAACCTAGATTCTGTATATATAGTACACCATTTCCAAATAAGCTTCAACAAACAGAAACCTAGATTCAGTATACATGGTTCAACATTTTCGGATAGAAATGCAAGCAACCACTGATTACACGACCTTAAATGCAAGCAACCACTAATTCAGGGCAATGACAATCCCATGATAGTAGTAATGTAAAGTCGAGACCCGACTCATGCCGTGACAGTGTGACAAAGGACTCCCATTTATAAACAATACGCAAATCCCTACATAGTATATGCCATATTATATGTAGGGTTTGAAGGGGGTAAAGGCCCTTTAACTAATTGACTAAAGCAATCAATTCTTCTCATTGATTCAAAAAAAGTGGTTGAATTCCTACCATTCAATTTTTAGTAACTAAAAGGCAAAAAAGATAGTTGAGAAAATCAATGACTAAGATTAACTTCCTTTAGCCAATTAGTTAAAAGGCCTTTAACCCCCTTTTACCCTTATATGTAAGGGTCACCAAAATGACAGCAGCAGTCTCTCCGCTTATAAGTTAAAAAAAATAAATCTTAAATTTCTATTTGACCTGAGCACCAGAACCTGTCCTATAGAACTGGAGATTGGTGCCAATGAGCCTGATGAAACGAATCCCAGTAAGGAGGTCGACCAGTCCCTTACAGTAACAGCATATCCCAGCGGTTACTCCTTTGTAGAAAGATATTCCTAAGAGTAGTTGTGATGGGAATCCACTGAATAATATCTGTGCTACTTTATCAACCCAGGTTCAATTATATCACGTGAATTATGAGAACCAGGGAGGCAACCATTACAATGTTGATTCACTTTATCTTTTCGCAAATTTGAATCACTTGGAATTTCACAGGATGGTGTCCGCTATCCCCATTTTTACTCCCAATCTTTGCTAACTTGATTCCAAGGACATGTAATTCTCAAGGTCCCCTCATGCACGTTAACATCATAAGAAAAAACTTATTGTTGGTGACTTGTTGAGAAATAGAGTTGTAGTTTAGTCATGCTACACAATACACACTGCAAAAACCAATGAATTAGAATGAAACCAATGCTGATTCACATCTCACTGATTATTATATTCTTAGCACATCCATTTCTTGATCCGATAGGCTGCTCTTATCAAGCAACTTCCAGTTACTTTCGCATACTCTTTTGCACGAGAACATCAGAGAACGGAGTGAACTAAACTGCGGTATAATTGACTTAAGAGAACATCACATACACCAACAAGTTCAGAGCATTCTAAGAGGACCAAAATCAGAGACTTCGAACTCAAGCCATTAGATACATCAAAGAAGCATGAGAAAAAAAGCGATCATCAACAATTGTAACAACCGACTGCATCTTCCAACAATCACATTACTAATTCAAATAAATCATCAAAGAACACAAACACCAGAACAAAATAGAACAAGAACCGAACCAAATCATCACCATCATCGATCATACCTATACATAAAGATCTCAGAATCAACCCCCAAATTCTTCCCACAAAACCAACACTTGTCCAAATAATCGCTTCCCTCCTCTCCCTCCTGTCCTCTCCCTTCCCACCCCCTCACAGGAGACGCGATCGAGAAGATCGCCTTCTTCCCACTCTCACCACCTCCGTTCCCTGCCTTCCCCGCCTTCGCCGCACCAATTCTACCAATCGGACTTCTGGTACTCCGAATCCGAAGCGCCGGTGGCGGCGGAGGGGATTCGAAGAGTTTGGAGCCGCCGCCGATGTCGCCGCAGCCGATGCTGGATGAGCGGAGGAGTCGCGATCGCTTCGCCGGCATCGGGATCGTAGGGAAACCGCGAGGGGTAAGGGTTCTGGGGGAGAGAAAGGGGCAGAGGTGAGTGGCGAAGAGTGTGGTGAGGAGCGGAGATGGTGTGATGATTCGGAGTAGTGCGGTGGTGGGTGGGGTTTCTATAGATTCCTGTGGTCCCTTCGGATGGTGTCGTATTCCGGGCCGGTCCTATAAAAAATTACTTTACGACATTTGGATCATGGTTAATCATCACATCATCAACTATCATTTAATTATATTTTATTTTCATTAATTATAAAAATAATTATTTAAATCATTAAATTTTAAAAAAATCTTAATTTTTGATATATAATCCTTCTAAAAATATATATTATTAAATGTTTTTTTACAGAAAATCCCCTTCGATGAAATTATGTGCAAAAGATCAAAATTTTAAGAAAATTATATATTATTTCCCTTTGATTTATTGAAAGTTCGGAGAATCCATTGAATTATTCGACTATGATATATAATCAATTTAAAATTTTTAAAATACAAAGTTGATCTTAATATGAATTCTTATTAAAGACGTTTCGTTCAAAAATGGTTGATTCTTTTTAAAATTATCGAAGAAAATATGTAGTTGACATTTTCATGAAACTCTTTTAATATGATTTTGTGTCAAAATAACACGATTTTTTACAACATTGAGATTAAAAACTTATTTTTATATTTGATGAGGGATCATCTATCACGGTTCAATACTTCAGAAGTTAAATGCTACTTTTTCTTATTGTAAATTCAAATTGTAAAAAATGATGTAGGCTTCGATAGGTGCATTGTCGACTTCACGGGTATATAGTGCAATTCACAATACTCCAGCTGAGCCGCGGATGGACTGTCGACTCCACGGATGCACTGTTGACTCCGTCGATAATAATGATGGTGAAGGTGATAGAGACCATGATGAGGTTTGATTGAGGACAATGCAAGGAGATCGAAGAAAGAATGACAAAAAAGAAGTGGAGATCGTGCTATGAGATCGATGAAGGATAGGGGAAGGAGAAGACAATTAATTTTTACGATAAATTGGAGATAAATTTCCTCCCTATATAATAGCATATTTTGTTCCCCTAAACCCAATCCAAATACACTTTACTCACCATTAACCAAAATCAAAATGAATTTTTGACAACTCCTACTCCTCTACTTCCCTAACCTGACACAGATTCCTCAATAGTTCTCCCCTTCAATTTTTCACCCATCATCAAGTGCGGCAATCTTTCCTCCATGAACAAAGTCATCATTTCAATGCAATGTGAAATGAATTTACATTCATTAACCTCACTTTCAATAAATTATCTTGATTCGTTTGGATTCCAATGGTGAAAATGCTCCATTTGATCGAAATGAAGCCGTGAGCGCTTCATATACAACCACATTTAAAGACTAAATTAAGCTCGAATCAATTGGATTTGTATGGTTTTGATTCTTTCATCCACATATTTGAGGTATGTCCACAATGTGTTCCGCAGATTCGGTTGTTTTATGTGGATAGAGATAAAATCCAATTCAATACTCTCGTTTTGCCTTATTGGTACAGATTGGAAGTTGTTTTACGATGTCTGATAGCAATTGTGTTGTACCACTCGACATTGAGTTAGTTATACTATGTAGATATGAAAATGAGTGTCACTGTATCTCTATCCACAAATCAAACTCCCTAATAGATATGTATGAAAAACTAATAAACAAATGTCCACAAATTAATCTGGTCTTGGTGACATTGAGGTGTCGTGCTTCTCAACTTCAAACTCATGTTATCCTAACCGATGATAGTGATGTGTCGAACATGTATTACGTTTATACATGTGCAAATTCTAGCATTATTGAATGGTGGCATCCAAGAAAACAAAAACTCCTACAAGTTTATCCTTTTTCAGTGTTCATCAAGATTCGAGGTATAAACTTCAATGTTTTTGTGAGTTTGATTGTTTGATTGTGCCTAGTTTCGAACTGAGATAGGTAATAAAGGTAGTATAAATAGTGTGTTACATTGTACAAAACAAGTCATTCGCAATAAATCTATGAAGGTTTTTTTCTATGGTACATTGCAGTATAGATTTTGTAAGTCTTTGTAAATATTAGATCTGATTGAGTAAAAAACAGATCTGACACAGTGTAAATAATATACAAAACTGTGTTTCATTAAAACAGCATTGTATACATTGTTACAAATTTTATAAATTTCTGAAACAATGCGAAATATTATTATCAAATATTGTTTATTAATTGTTTTCTTTACAAGCCTAATTTACAATGAGGCTAATATATACTTGGTTTTCTTCTTTCTTAGGTCATTACAAGAAGAAAATCCAATAGTCATTACTCCTTCTAGCATGGAAAACATTACCATTGATCATGGCGTGATTATATTCGAGGAAAAGTTCAGGTGTTTGTTGATGTCGATTACTTTCGTGTCGCAGTAAAAAATTATGTCTTTGTGACAAACTGGGATTTCAAGTTAACAAAAAATGATAGCGAGAAAATAATTGTAGTTTATCCTAACGATTCTTGCAAGTGGCGTATATATATGCGGCAAGATCCAAACAGTGAGGAGACTTTATGATTTGTCGTTGTTATCTGGCGCATACATGTGAGATTGGTTTACCAAGTAGAAGACATCCAAAAGCGAAGGCCTATTAAGTGTTACCAAGAATGATGCAGATAGAGGACTTTTGCCAATTGCTTTTGCCGTTGTTAGTGCATAAAATAACAAGAACTGGGAATGGTTTTGTATCCAGTTAGGGAATACCTTCTTACCCTCCAATGGTGGAGTTTGGAATCGATATATGTTTTTCTCTGATTGTCATAGTGGATTTTTACGTGCTGTACCATTATGCTTCTCTGGTGCTCATTATTCTTATTGTCTTCGACATCTTGTTGACAACTTCAAGAAAAAGGTGCATATCATTAAGCCCTTCTTGTTTTCTTTCGAAATATGTATGTTACCTGATGGATCTCATGTTTTGTTCTCATAATTATTTGTATAGGTGCTAACAAAGTATCCGATGTTGAACAAGAAGAATTGGTGTACTATATTCAAGAATACTGTATTTGCAATGACGAACGAAGAGTTCGCGTTGAGCATCAACAAGATTCTTAGGACGATGGAGCTAGCTTGGCATTTCATTGTAGAATCCAATTCAGAGTGTTGGTCCAATACTTTTTTTTTCTCGTTATCAGTGGGATGTCATGACGAATAATTTAGTCGAAAGTTTCAACAGTTGGATTCCCAACTATCTCGTAAGGTACATAATCACTAAGGTATACTCTACCCAAATTTCCTTGCACATAGTTTATGAAGAGCTTTTCATTTGAAGTAGCATGAAAGGAAACATCAGAATCGAGAATCTAATTATTAAATTTGACATCGCATGATAATATCAAAACATCATCAGATGATGCAAATTTAGTCGAGACATTTATCGAACCTTATCTTTCTTTTTATCAAACTTCTTCATAAGATATTCACGAATGAGATGTTTATCTTTTTCACAATTCCAACAACTGACTCCATCTCTTGAGACACTCAAACGTCTAGACTCAGACCTACCCTTGCCTTTGTGTTTGCTCTTCTTTAAAGATCTACCTCTGTCTTCAACATTTAGAGCACTATTTGTAGCATCTGAAGTAGAGGAATTCTTCCTCCAGGTTTCTTCGTTCAGAAGTGCACTAGTAACGTCCTCAAACGTGAGAGCGTCTCCCCCAGACGAGTTACTGATAGTCATCTAAGACTATCCCAACTATCAGATAAATTGGCTAACATAACCAAAGTCAGTACTTCTTCTACAGAAGTAATCCCAACCGACTTCAACTGACTAGTCACGGTATTTAAGTCATTGAAATCGCAGTCATAGGCTTACCATCAGTATTCTTCCTATTGAACAAGTGTACGTCGGTTTAATCCTAAAACCTTGTTCGTTGCTAAGGGTTTCTAGTACAACTTCGTCAAAGCTCTCATAACATCTTTTGTTGTCTTCTGTTTATAGATATTAAACGCCATATACATGAAAACGAAAGACGAATAATTTCTATCACTTTTTATCAAGCAATTCCCGCTTGTCTCTATTCATGTCCGTCGGTTTCTTCTTTTTTCCACCCAAAGGTAAATAGAGATCCTTCTGATAGAAATAATCCTCAATCTACATCTTCCAAAAAGCAAAATTCGATCCATCATGAATCCCACTTAATTAGGGAGTCCTAAAGAAACGATTTTTTACACAAAAAATTAACACTGAAGACTATCGCTGAAACTATCTAATCTTGTTGACCTAATTTAATCGATTATCCAATCTAATCGACTAGGGTTTATAAAATCAATCTCTTATTTTATGTGTTTAATTGATCCGCCTCTGATATCACTTTGTTAGGATTGATACACTCAATGTATAGATATTAAAGTTGTTCAAAGTAAAATTAATCAATCCATCTGCAACACATTATTATCGAATAAATATATTTTTATATACAATTTTTTGTGTTCTATACAAATTACATCGATTATATAATATGTTTTTTAGGAACTTCATTTTCTCATCAAATACGTTTTTTAGAAACTCCATTTTCTTATCGAATATGATAAATATTTTTAATAACTTACAATGATCAACAATGAATAACGCTTCATGATCAATTTCTAATAAAACGTGGCTTACACCTTAGATTTCTATAGATTCGGATGAATGGTCATCTCAAAGAATCATGAAACTAAAACTGGAGTAGGGATCAGCAACAAATTGGCTCTCTTTCACCATCTAATGATCTCACTCTCCTGAATTTAGCACTTGAAACGTCCAACAAAGGTGTCTCATTAACCAATCCAAATCCAATGATCCAAATCCCATTTCATCACACACAAACTTTTCACTGTTCAGCTCTCACAGCCCTGGTCCAATCTTCCCCCCACTCAAACTCCATTGCATCTCCATCTCCCAAATCCCACCTTCAATCCTCAACAATCCCTCAAATCCACCCGAACCCAATTCAATTCACATCCCAAATCCCATTTCCCCTCACTCAATTTCTCCAATACGATGAAGGTTCACCCAATCCCAACTCCACCCAAGAAACGAAACCTAACCCTTCGACGCGACGCCGTTTCGCCGCAAACAGAACCCAAGAAGAAGCTCCGACGACTCCCACACATCTTCGCCAAAGTCCTCGAACTGCCCTTTCGATCCGACGCCGACGTCTCTGTCGAGGAAACCGAGTTTTCGTTCCGATTCGTTGTCCCGGACACGGACGTCGGGGACGGTGTGTGGGCTGATACGATGGAGATTCATCCGGGTGTGACGAAGATAGTGGTGAGGTCGAACGATGTCGTTTATGTTTCTATCGATGAGCTGGAGCTTGATGTGTGGCGGTTCAGGCTGCCTATTGGGACGAAGCCGGAGATGGCTACCGCGAGTTATGTGGATGGGGATTTGGTTGTGCTGGTGCCCAAAGGCGGGGATGAGGAGGGGGAGGAAGAGGAAGAGGAATGGGGTTTGGGATGGTGAAAGGGGGAGGGGATGGGTGGGTGTGTTCTTGTAATGGTGATGCTAGTGATGATGATGATACCACTGGTATCCTGCTTTGATTGGTTAGTGTAAGAATTTTCATTCGATGTTGTAGTGTGAAACTGGTTCGGTTCCAATGAAATCGCATGGTAGTTGATATGACTTGCTGTGTTTGTTGTTGTTGTGTGAATCATCTATGCCTGTTGAAAATGTTGTTGGTATTAGATTGTTGGTAAGTGGATGGATTAGGAGAACCATTTTCAGACAGGTTTGTGACTGAAAAGAGAGATCAAGAAAGATAGAGACTACTAATTCTCATGTCTTGCTCAGGTCGGAATTCTAAGGTTGTTTGAAAGAAGGGTGCCGAATTTCTGAAGCTTTGGATTGAGGATTGTGGATTGTGGATGATAGGCGTTTGTTGCGCGATCTTCTGTTTTTGCTCTGAGAAAACATGGTTGGTTATGGTTTAGATTAGCATTTCAAGATCATGGTGATCTAATTTTCTGGAGTAATTGAAAATGCACTTACCGGATTCAGGTGGCGATGTTTACATGGACATATATGCAGGTTTACGGTTCAGTATGGAACATTGTGCTTAAACTGATGAACTATAGGTATATGGACTGCCTAGATTCCATTGCTTGTTTCGTATGTAGAATTGAAGCCTTTTCTTGCCTTGTTCTTGTCAATCTGTGTTTCTTGATTTACTTTGTAGCTGATTCCTATCCATTTGAAACTAAGTTTATACCAATTCGGTTGTTTTAAGTTTGCTTGGACTAATTTTAGTGCTTGAGTGGGGTAAGTTTTTTCTGCTTCTTTGTTCCTATTCCTCATTCTTTTTCTGTCATCTGGAGGTTGCTCGAGCATTTTTGAGAGTTCAGCTCATGTTGTGTCATCATATGTGTGAAGGTTTCCCTTTGCTGTTAGTAACTTACTTTGTCGGTACTTATTAGTGCCCGTGGTGCATGTTACTTCCTAAATGCTTCAGCTCAGCTGCTGCTTGTGGTGTTTGTTCCCTAGCATCGGTGCTTCAGCTCATGCATTTTCTGGTGGAAGATTGAAAGTGATCTGACTATGATCACATTGCTGCCACTGGAAAATGCTACTTCATTTCATCAGAATGAAGAAAGGCTTCCGATAGCTGGTTGTTTTGCTTTTATCACATTGATTGAGTCGAAGTCGATCTTTTCTTTGACGGCGATTACCCTTGTATGATTCCATGATTTGCATCTAAAGCTCAGAGCCGATAAAGACATCGGCTACTAGAACCAAGCTTTCAAGTTGTACCTATGGACTATTATCATGCAGCTCCCTAGTATTTTTCTGATAGGTCTACAGGAACACTCAGTGGTTCATCGAGCACCACCATGAGATTTAGCTCAGGCTCGTGGTCCCGTCGCATGTGCCTCGTGGTGCTCGTTTTGTACGGGATTGCTTTGTGGCATCCGAACCGTTAGTTCGTTACCTTGTGGGTCCCTGATAGTGGTCCTTCGCAGCTTAGTGCAGTATTGGGTTTTCTAAAATAGAGATTCTATCAAATTAAAATAAATAAATAAATAATGGTGATATAATAAAAAGTTGAAAAGATATGTGGTGAAAAGATGTCTTCGAATATGTGTTAAATTATAAAAACATTGATGTGAGATAGAGAAATTCGATAAAATTATTATATTTTTTATTTTTATAGATTAATTTATTATAACATTATGTATAATAAAGTGTGGAAAACAGAAATGTAGATTTTGATGCAAGTGCTCTTAGTTATCAAATGATTCTCTCATGTTAGCAATTTGAGAATGCCACGATGCTGACCAGATTAGACTGGTCCAGTCGATGATAGACCTGCCCTTGGACACTTTTGATCGTTACTTTTGTGCTTAGGATTCAAATATTCCGAAATGCGATATCCTTCGGCTTTTGTTGTCTGATTTATTTTCCAGGAACATTTGAATAAGTAGATACAGTTGCCTACCCATTCGGTAATCCTTTTCGTCTTGCTGATTTGCACAAGCTCGTTCCGGTGGTTGAACTTGAGAGTCCTTTGCTTCCTTCTTTGTTGGATCATGTGATCAGAATTGCAGGTCATTGATAATGACATGTCGTCCATCTTATTGGTTGTCGCAAAATTTAGATTATCTTGACTGCCGAATCACCTTGTCTTTTTCATACTTGATCGATCTAGACTGAAAGAGCAAGAGAACAACTGCTAACGAACAAATTTAATGAAATAAGGATAGCTTCTGATGAGATAAATAATCTTGTCACTAATAATATGATCATATTATATTTGGATTCAAAGGAAAGTGATATTATATACTGTCCGTTCTATAATAAATATAATTTTTTTATTTTTTTATATTATCAATATATATTTTGAGAAGTTTTGTTATTTGTTTTGATGACGTAATTTTTTTATGTCATTGATCCAGCGTTGAAATACATTACTTAAACTATCATTAATATTTCATAAATATTTTATGAAAATGGATGTTTGATCTTACACCATACAAAACAAAATTTACCTCAATAACTCGTTGCATTTATTTTAGAATGAGGGAGTATTTCTATATTGACTTCACCGTTCAACATATATCTTATGAATTTTAAACAGGGCGGTTTTAAATAAGTAATTGAGACAATAATAAAAAGTTAATAATAGGTCGTGTAGGAGGATGTTCAACAGTCCATCGTTGAACATAGAATACTGACCCATTGCCTTGAATTTGAAACGGATAACGTGTCGAACAAAATCAAACACGTGAAAGTTCCATGTGTCACAGCCCGCATCTGATCAGTGTAAACCCCAAACACTTGTCCAACATGCCCACAAACCAGTCCACCTACAAACTCCCTCCAAGCAAACCAAGCCCAGCCCAATATAAACCACCCACTCAGGCCAACAACCAGCCCAGCGGCACAAGATGGCCCAACCCCAACCCCGGCGAGATCAGCCACAGATCCCATCAAATAAGGCGACGTGTTCCCCGTCTCCGGCCGCCTCTCATGCGAGCCGATCACCCCACAGGATGCGGCAGCCATGTCGTCGGCGGAGAACCAGGTGAAAGGCGGACCCGCCGCGGTCATGTAGTCCCCCGCCAGGTGGAACGTCCAGGTGGGGGCTGTTGACGCGGATGATGCGTCGGATGTGGTGGCGAAGGAGGGCGTGTGGGTGAGGACGGCGGAGGTCGATGGCACCCGCGTTGTCACCGAAGGAGTTGGCCGTGAGGTCTTACGTTTTTTCGTATAGTTTTGCGTCTTCTATAGATACTTTAAAAGTGTTTTAGGATTCATGCGACCTCGTATCACGGCTTGTTCGATATTTGTTTTGTCAAGGATCCGACATTATGAAAAGTTCGACAAAAATTTGAACGATCATAAAAGATGACCCATTAATATAATGAAAAAGTGGGGGCTGATTCGAGTGCAGCTTGAGGGGTTGTAGCATGTTTGGGTGTAATTGAATCGGCCGTCACATCCCCTTAGTATATACTCTCAGAATTATTGTAATAGATTGATCTCCCATAATTGTTATAAAAGATTGATCGAACATGCACATATAATGATGATAAATTTTTTTTTATATAAATTTATTGGGAAACATAAGTGATAATATAAGTTACGTTTACAAACGATATTTGATAGGAAACGATTTGATATGAAAACGAAATTTTTATTCATGCATTATAGGATAATGCAAAATAAGCAAGTGTTTTTTAAAAATTATGGGTATCTAACAAGGTAAGAAGTTGTGTTTGAGATTTTTAAGTGCTTTACCATAGGGAATAGATGATTAATATTTTGGTTTTGGTGATTACAGAATAAGTACTTTGCGATGATCACACCGCTGACTATGTTGGTGGTTCATTAGGTGATCGGCCAATACGTGGAAGAAGAGGTCGTAACCATAGGCGAGCAAGAGAACGTGAGACTCCTATCCCCGGAAGCATCTCACTATCCCCAGAAGCAGCTCTAGGCGATGCGGCTGTCACCATAAGAGAAGGCCTGGAATCCGCCGCGCGATGCCACAGCAATCCAAGCAGCAGAAACAAGGGCCATAGGAAGCAACGAGGCTCCTGCAGGAGGCATTGGCGCAGAGGCACAGTCAGTTGCCATGAGGAACATGAGGGCGACGAGGGAGGAGGAGAAGGTGAAGCTGAGAGACGCCCTGGGAGATGTGATGGGGAAGGTGGAGGATGATAAGGCGGTGGCAATGAGGGATGTGGACCCTAAGATGGCTCCGGCTCTCGGTGGCGTTGGTGACTCTGTGGCTGATGGTGCGAGGCTTAATTGGCGCGGTATACTTAGTCAGGAGAAGTATGACTGAACAGTGAGGTTGATCAGGTGATCATTGTAGATAGAATGGTACTCAATGCCTCAATGGTGTTTGCTCCAGTTTCTGGTTTTGTTGTCCGCTCTGGTTTATACTTGGTTCTATTGTTATTGTTGGTTTGGTTTTCTTTTGCCGTAGAGGGGATGTTGTAATTGGTATAGATAAAATATAGGTCCATGATCCATGGTCCATGGGCGCATCCGTGTGGCAAAGTCCTTGTCTTAATGTTGTGATGTTTGTAATAGTTCATGCATCAGGAAGTTTCTCATGTGCCAATATTCTCCTGGTGCACGATGTTTTCATCTTTCGTTGCGCTCGAGATCTGTCATACCTTAGCAATCAGCTATTTACTTGCAACACCAGCACTCATATCAAACATCATGCGCTCCACCTAAACACGGCTGGTATATGAATCAAGCAGCACTCACCACGTTTTATATTCGCAGCGACATCTATATACGAACGTAGCACTGTCAGCTCCTGGTACCATCCGTTGTGATGCTAGTCCAGCAACATCTATATACGCATGTAGCACTGTCAGCTCCTGGTACCATCCGTTATGATGCTAGTCCAGCAAAAAATTACGACCTATAGTTATGTACTCTACAATTGTTTGTGCGTATTGTGATCATCACTCGAGTAATAAACCCGTTTTTAGAAGGCTACCATTACCACGATCTCTCTCGAGTAATAAACCCGTTTTTAGAAGGCTACCATTACCACGATCTCTCGTAACCAAAAGATATTCACTGACATCTCTATCATGTTCACCACCTCTGCACCAAACAAACCACAACTCCAAATAAGGTAAATAGATCAAAGCTCCTAGAGTCTCCATCTTTCCTGAAATGGTGCCCCAGATGTGAACCAAAAACAACCGTCAATGCCAGAGCTCATGCACTCCAAAATTTCACGATTCATCTTCGTAAACAAGGCTCCTGCAGCCCTGGCTACACACTGACCCCAAACCAACCCAATGCACTCCAGGATTCTTCCAATGTTACCTAGAAGCCCTTCAGATCGACAGGCGCGTGCTAAATTTTCAACTCCTTGTGATCACTTCACATAATGCCAATTAACAGGTTCTCCGCTCGTGATTTAACAAAGGTAAGAGCAAAATGAAATAAAATAAACACAAGTCAACAAAAAATGAAAAAGAGCCTAAAAAAGAGAACCAACGGACCTTGATGACCAGTCTAACCATAGCAAGATATATGTCCATCGACATCTGCGGCACAGGGAAGAATGATGGCTAAGGATTGATGTTTGGGCTAAGAAGAAGTGAGAGGGTTTTGAGAAGTTTCGCAGTCGTTCTCAAAGTGTCGAACAATTTTAAAAAGGAGCGGGAAATAAAAAAACATAAAGAGCACATCACAATGCATAAGCACAGACTTGAATGATGAACCATATCATGTGTTCTCTAATAAAAATCATTAGCCATTAGAGTAACAATAATGCAACTGCATAGGATGGGGTTACCTTTCGCATCCAGTCTGTATATTCTGTTGTACCACATGTCATATATGCATCAACCTGCAAGCCAGGCCATGTATTTTGGATATAATTTGAAATACTAAATGGGGTTACCTTTCGTTAAAGATGATGCTCATTCTAAAATCCACAATATATCTGTTTCAGCTATACAGGAAAAAGGTCCAACGGGTGCAAAATGCACGAACAAAAGCCCAATTTGTTGTGTCTTCTATCTGCGACAATAGCAGCTGAACTTGTATGCTTTTTACAGATTTCAGCACCATGATTCTGTCACTATAGAGAAGACAAGAGAGTAGCCACATGAGTTTTCTCAGCTCCAGCGAGGAAGATGCTCGCCACGAACACAGCAGCCAGTTGAACAATAACCCGTTTACAGCAAGGAGAGTCGATCAGGACTGGAGCAGCAACCTATTTGTTCAGTGTCTGCAAGAGAAAGAACACGATAATTATTTTCCAATGAAGAAACGATGAAATTAATTTGGCAACCAATGCAGAAAGTATGCTTTTGACGGATCATGGATGGGAACTCTCCTTACGGGCACCAAACTGAAATTATTACATCATACTCAAGACAATTAGGGTCGTCATGAATTGAAGTCATAGATGACCAGGGGGGCTTATTAAAGCATTCTAGCACCATACAATCGAAGTTTGAGTAGTGATGAATGCAACAGCCTTTGAAGTATCAGCATCATCGATGCAGGAGAATTCATGTTTGCAAATTTAATCAGTACACGTCTTCAATGATAATAACCTTGTGCTTTAATAGTTGCAAAAGCTGAGTTCTGAAGAGCTAGTACTTATAAAGGTGAAAGTTACAGAGAGCAGGATAGCAAACCTTTGTCCATGCCGTCTTGCCACAGCCAAAACACTCTCCACTGTATACAGTAGTTTTCTACTCAATAAGCTATTTCCCTTGTTCCTTTCTAATCTTTACTTTTAAGCTATCCTTGCCTTGTTCCAAACCCAAAAAAGAAGAAGAAAGCAATGCCGAACTGTGTCAATCTAAGACCGCCGCAGAACTTGGATGCCACTTCCGAAGTCGAAAGTCAAAACATCATGACCAGTATACATCATACCCACTTTATATGGCCACAAAAATGTACAAACTATAGATGGCACCCGCAACTTCTAAGTCCCTACTTGGGACCAACCTGCAAGAGATAAGTTAACATCTTCAGTAACAGTTTGATATAGAATAAGCATATAATCACACTAGCTCCAGACAACAACTCGTATAAACTCATTCCTCCCTAATACAATTGAACACAACGGCAAATGCCCTTCGGCATAGCTTGCTTATTTTCCACCAAAACCGTGGGAAAATTACAAGTTACTTGGAGCAACACTAGTGTCTTGTCACAAGAAAAACTTCACCTTTGAAAGTCAATGTGCCTGAGACCAACAAAAAAAAAAAAAAAAGGAACTAATGTAGTGGCAAGACATAAAAGAGTGTACATATAGGGTATGGATAGGGTTTCTCTTCACTGTACACCAATAAAGTTGCCGGCACCACCTAATAGATATGCAAGGTCAAGATGGTGAAGATATAGGAAAGGGTAGCAACTTTTTCAGAGAAGCCACAACAAATAGTTTCATGATAAAACCTTCACTGATTTTCATGTACAAAAATAAAAATAAAAATGACAAGTCTAAGAAAATAAGTTACCTCAGTGAAACGGTAGGGAAGAAAACCAGCAGGCGCACAGCGGTCACCAGCTCCAGTGCTTATATTACATGAAGATTGAGAAATGTGCTCCAGGGCACTGGAGTAATCAACTTTAGCATCACAAACCATTTTCTCTGACGATGTCTGAACTCCATCATTACTTAAACGTTCTGCTAACTCATCCACAATTCCTCCTTTTTCTTTAATCTCTTCACCAGCCTCTTTCTGGGGGTGAAACTCACCAAGAGAGACTAAAGCACTTTCTTGTGGGCGATAAAGTTTCCTGATTCATGAGTGACTTCGGTACAAGAAGGTGAACTTGACGAATGAATTTCGTGCTGAAAGAGTGAAACATTATTTTCCTTCGAAAGAGCCACCCTTGATGGGGCCATAAAGATATCTGTGCTTTTGACTATGTTACTTGATTTGGTCCCATTGTTGTTTTGCTGAGAGTCAGACCCATCAATTGAACTGCTGGAAGTTGGGCCTACACATAGTCTTATTGACAGCGACAGAAGGAAGAACCCCAGGCTCCATCTCACCAACAGCATCCTTCATCAGTTTAGAAGCAACATCAGTAGAACTTTCCTCAGAGGTCAAAATGCCAGCAGTAGAAGAACCGCTTTGGTATACATCCGATTCGAGAACTTCATTGGGACCATTTCCATTTCTACCTGCATCACTCGCCTCAAAAGTTGTATGACCATCACACTCAATTCCTCACTCCCTTTCCTTTATAGGGTCACTGGCAGCAGGACAGATATGAGTAAGATAGTTTACCCTTGAAGAAGGATCATCTTGGGTGCTACTTCCATCAGATATTCCATTCAGAGAGTTGGTAAGCTCCTATACAGCAAAACGGAATATCAGCTTTCTCATCAAGTTTAAATAGTGCTAATCTTCCATGGCCACCATTAACAGATATAAAATCATTTAGGGAGGAATATTGGAATCAGAGACTAGAATGCATCATACCTCACAATTGTTGTGGTTGTGCTCGGACTTACCACATTTTAAATCTGTTTAGAGTTGGATATACAGAAGTAAAGAACAAGAAATGTTTCAGCATATACAGAAAAAGAAACAAAAAACTCTTGGCAGCCATTATATCATTGTCAGGTCTAGAGGTAAACCTGGACATTTGAACAAATTTTTCGTTTCAAGTATGTCAAGATGCAGGCACTGGCCAGACGTACTCTTTTGAAGATGCCTTGATTACAAGTTCAATTCACGATGGAAATAACCCATGGGGTCTTCCAAGTAAGATTGTGCACAATTTTTTCCTCTCCAGACAACAACCGATGTCGGAGCATTGGACACCAGGTTAATAAAGAAAGACGAACTTGATAAATGGTAATTCTATACAAAGATTATCGTAAAAGAATTACCGGTAATAGCACTAGAGCTCTCTTCAGCAGGTTGTTGCCTTGAAAGTGTTTTCTCTAGCATATCTGTCTTGGGAAACACCAGCATATTCATTCGCGACATGCCTTCTTTAGTAGATGTTTCTAGTGGCTTGAACCCAAATACTGATGTCCATGTTTCCACCAGTTCAGAGATAGCTGGAATCACCAGTTTCTCGACACCAAGAGAGAATAGGGCCTGAAAAAAGAAAGCATTTGAGAGCAAAAACCAAAATCATCCTATTATGACAGAAGTATCTTGGAGTTACATTAGCAATTCACATCTATCACCATGTAAACTCAGTATCTAATTAGGCATGAATTTAATGCCTTCCAAAAAAGAATGAAAAGCTTCTTTACTGGGCAAGAGTCACTTACATGCAAGCTCCTTTTCTCGCTTCAGTTGGGAAGTTTGATCAGAAGGAGTATAAAGGGAAAAAGAAAGAAAGAAAGAAAGAAAGGCAAACTGCCATTCTCCGGAAATCAAGAAGACTTCTCTGATTATTCTGACGCTTAAAAACCTTGCTGTATGTACTTGGGATAACACTAACTGACATTTACCAACAGAGTGCAAGTTTTTTTTTTTTTTTTGGAAAGTTATAATGGCTAATTAAGTCTGTCTCGGATGTGTCCGCAGGTACCCAACAAGTGATATGGAACATACCAATTCAATGGCATTTAGAAGCCGACGGCACATCCCCTGATGCCTGTAAGCATTGCTGGTTCCAATAAATGGCATCTCCGCTAACTGTTTCCCATGGATCCTGTTCGTTACAGAAGAAAATTATTACAGGAGTTCTTGATATCAACCAGAGAGTATTGCAGAAAATAAGTAGTATTAAGATAATTACCCAGAAGAGCCATTGCTACTTCTTCAGTAATTCCAGTTCAAGGAAGAGCAAAAAAAGTATTATAACGAAGATACTGGCTAGGAAAAAAGAAGTTTAAACTGGTTACGTAGAAGCATAATCCATGCCACGAAAGGTAGAAAGCTCAGGGATAATGCCAAAAGTCAAGATTCTTCCGATATAACAAAAAATGATGGAGGTTAAATTCCTCCAGCAATACTACTAAAAACACATTAACTGAATGGCAAAAATAGTTGGATGAACGTATCCAAATAACAAGGGAGCAGGGAATGGAGAATTTAATTCAGATTCATAGGGGTTAGATTTTGTAAGGGTTGGGTAAACGTACGAAAAGGTAAAAGCCAAAAGAAGCGCCAATATATGCAAGAAAAAAGTGCAAGGTAAACATCAGCGCTCAAGAAAATTGCAAAAAGCGGCAGACAGCCATACAAGGCCTAAACAGATCCCTTTTTTTTGCAGTTTCAAGACAGTTTTTTAGGTGGTTGTCTAAGTGGATATATGTATATGTTTAAAAGCTGCGATGGGCTTGCAGTGCAGACAATTAGCTGCAACGACTAGTTCTGTATGCATATTGGACTAGTTCTTCTAACACAATTGACTAACTAGTTCTGATTATTCTTGTTAAATATAGAACTAGTCATTTGTGCTGGAGGAATAGTCCAATCTGCTTGGAGAACCAGTTGTCGCAGCTAATTGTTTACATTGATTGCAATCCTGTTTTACTGAGATTTAAAACAGTGCGGTGGAGTTGCATTCACTGCAGACAATTAACTGCATTGAATGGTCCTCCATTTACATTGAACTAGTTCTCCCAGCACAGTTTACAAGTTCAAATTTTCTTCTTAAATCTAGAACTAATCACTTGTGCTGGAGGAACTAATCCAAAATGGGTAATATTTTGCTATTCGCTAAACATTTACGCATGATTGAATGGTTCGAATTTTCTTCTTAAATCTAGAACTAGTCACTTGTGCTGAAGGAACTAGTCCAAAATGCTAATATTTCGCTATTCACTAAACATTTACTTAATTTGTTCCTAGGTTGTGGGTCCGGGTTCATGACTTCACATGGAAGGAGAGTTTTTCGCATCAAGTTTGCTTCAAATCGCAATAGCCTATTCTAACCCTAAATATTGATACAGGTATCAAGACTACGATTCATAAGAAAATGTTTTCTGATAGGAATATATCACACCGATTCCTCGTGTCATATGATCCGATCCTATTGATACAATGCCGATGAGCCAATCAGCTTTCAAACCTTTTTTCCTCCCTACCCTATTGTTTCAAGGAATAATATTTTTCAGTCTTCTCTTTTCATATGATGAGTACTCTTCAATGTTTATTATTCCTTGGTGCACCATTACAATGACGCGAATATGTTAAGAATACTATCCTCCTTGACATATTTTCTGAAATAAAACATTCTTTTTTCTTCTTCACCCTTTCCCTTTCTAAACACCTTTCGCAGGCAGGGCATGACTCAACCTCACTCACATAGTAGACGTAGAATGACTCAATAGTATAATGAGACGTATCTGGACTTGGGTTTTCAACCTAGTTTATTATTAAGTCAAGGTTGCAGCAAATACACTTGTAAATGGATGTGCGACTAAAATTATAGAATCTGAACTAGAACCTCAGGACCAACCTTTCTATCACAGTCCGATGTTCAAGCTTAATTTATTTAGTAATCAAGAGATGGTACTCAACAGTACTCAAAGCTACTCTACACGATATACTATATCATTCATTGTTTCACCACATATACAATCATTGCCTTTGCTTGCTTTAGTCATGCAAGATCTTTCATCATGACAACATGGTTCAAACTATTTGTGGTAATGGCCAAGATTTTATGTATCGAATTGATTTCGGCAACGAACAGATGATTATTGATGAGAAAACTGAAACTTGTACATGACATAATGAGGGAGATACTCCGCAAACATCCAAAATAATACGATTGAAACATGCTTTTGGAAAAGAAAGAAATTAAAGCGACTATTTGGCAAAGATTCCTTACCTTAACAAAAACTAAAGCCAAAACTTGTGTTTCATGAAGTTAAACTAAAGGTAGCTCACAATATTAGACTACATAAGATACAAATCATAAATAAGAGGATAATGCTTCCAAAAAAAAAAAAAAGATTTCGCTAGAGATGACAATGATAGCGGGTCTCATTCTAGTTTTTCATACATACCAACGTTTTCAAGAGCAAATGAAAATCATGGAATTTTTTACTACGGGAGCCTTCTCGATCATGTTCTAAGTGTCACTTCGAGGAACTATGGAGAAAAATGGGATCATATTTGTACAATTGTACTACTACAAATTATGGTTGGATTTCATATCTCACAGTTATAACAATGATGATTTTAAACTATCTCGATATTAAACTAAAAAATTAACATATTCAATCATATGGATTTTGAAATTTTTTTGCTAAGTATTTTATATGGATCTTTCTTTTGAAAGAAGATTTGGACATGTGTAATTTTTTTTTTATATATATATAGATATTCATAATGATTTAGCATTGTAAACTTCTTACTGTTTTATGTAGATCTTTCCACGTTATTTCATAAATGTTAAGAGCCTCTCTAGCTACTATAATATTGCATTTCATCCAATATCATCATCGGAACCGAAACTGAAATCGACATAGAATTATGACAACCGATATCTGGACTTTGAAGTAATACCCGGACTTTGAAGTAAGAACATAATAATTGACAAGATCAAGAAACCATTAGCTCACAAAAACAAACACGAAGTTCTCATCATATACATGGGATGAGAGGAGGAAAGACTAGCTGATTATGGCTCCAAAGTTAGAACTACAGTTGTGTGAATCCTACTATAAAGCTCCTCTCATATTAAGATTCCTTGTCATATTTGTCATGCATCCTATCTTAATAATATTTACGATTTCAATTTGCTACCATAATCGTCACAACCACAACATCCCGATAAGTTTTGCAATACTTCCCCTATTAAGTTATTTAGCTTACCAAGCCTCTCATCTATCATATGCGTGTCAAAGAATCCATATCTAAGTAAAATTAAGATTAGGATTAGAATCAAGGTGATGGAATGGGAAGGGCAACATAAGGAATGGTATTTATTAGAATTATTTTCATGCTCCTCTAACCATATTAGGATAATTCCACCTTTTTTTCACAATATTATATTTTCTATATTTGGCTAGGTGCCAATGAGCGAGAAAAGCTCAGGTCAGAACTGTTTACTGGAAGGCTCCTATATATTTGGAGAGAGACCCAACGGATAAATATTTCACCACTCTGAACCTTACACTGTATCCAATCTAAGTCTAAGATAATTCTTGCTTCCACTGTCGAATAAGTTGGCGTCCTGCTCAGTAAACAGATCCTTCCTTTGTTTTGCTTCTGACAGGGATCACAAATCTTTACAACAATTGGCATCTTGTTAGCCTAAACCAAATATTCCTGCATGATCAGACCCTCTTCGAACTTTAGCAGCTCCCTCGGTCTTCTTGCTAGGTACTTATCCTTGCACCATGACAACATATATATGACCTCACTCTATGCTGTTCATCTTCATGTCTGTTTATACTAATCGCCCCTCTTCATTCATAGCTGCATACATGCTACATATTAATGCTCCGATTTGAGGGAATGCTATATTATGCAAAAAAAACCAAGAAATATTATACTTTTGTACCCATAGTAGATTTTTTCCCTTAAATCTGACTAAAATATTTAATCCAAGACATCCAAAATCTTCACTAACTCTATGTTATAGTTTGAACCCTAATGAAGTCGCAAGTCACTTTTCTCAAATTTACAGTATTTAAGAAGGAAATCGAGATTCCCAATGCAAGTAGGATACTTAGACTTTTTCCCTTCTATCCTAAATATCCTTATGTACGGAGTAGCCCTTTAGAGGAATTTCAAAGCGTCATATTAAACAAATGCTAAGAAGCTTTTTGTTATAACTGTGAAAACCAAAACTAACTAATAACAGAAACAGAAAACCAACAACAAAAATCAAAATTACTTTACAAAATAATATGTCTTTCCTTTTTCTTTTCTTTTTTTGTAAAAGAGCTCTTGAAAATTGTGCTGAGATGAAACAAGAAACAAAAACTATTTTTCTGGTTTTCTATTTTCTACTTTCGTTTCATCCATTTAAAAAACAAAAATAAGAAACAAACACTTGTGTTTCATCAATAAGTGAAACTAAAAGAGAAAATAGAAAACAACAATACCAAACAGGCTCTAACAAAATGACCAACCAGCGATAAGCGAATATTGCGACAGTACACAAAAACTAAAGTAGATATGGGAGGCACAAACTTGAGTGTGGATGAGAAAAGCTGAAGATAGTGTACATGTTACAGGGATGAAACCTATATTCCTCTCTCACTTGAAATAATGTAATTGTTACGAAATATATTTTTAACAGTAATAAATCCCACAATGAAGACAGAAACAACTGTGAAGTCCTCCTCGCAGCTGTTTAACAGTTAAATGCTATAATGATAGTATGATACTCCCGTGAGAAGTCCTATGCTGTGTGACCCATATCTAAGTAACAGTGAGCATCACTGTTGACGAACAATAATATATTATTACGCTACATGAATGAAACCGTTATTTATACCGCTAAATATTACATGAAATAAAGTTATAAATCTGTCCGTAAGGATAAATACAACGGTGAAATCCTCACAGTCCAGTAATATGCTATAATATGAGGCTCCACGTTGTGTGTCCCATAGTTAGGTAACAAGTGAGGGACACTGTTGTCCTTAAACAATAAACCTATAAAGCCATCATTGTAAGCCTGAACGATGATGAAATGATAAGTATTACTCCTAACTAACAAGACTGATCACGTAAACCCCTATCATAATCCAATCATGGTACACTGGTTTCTTTGACATGTCTCTACCTTAGTTCCAGTCGCAATGGAACCATAATAAAAATCTCAAGCTGCTAGTGCATTCATCATAATAGCATGGAAAAGAAGAAATGTAACCTTGCACTTTTTAAATCATGAGGGTGTGGAGTTAGCTAAAGCTAATATGGCATGAGACTAAATGTAGACAGGGTACGATGTGTATACACTGTTGATGCTAGCCAAATCACAGAACTGGAAACCCTGATATGATAGAGAGCAAACTCTACAATTTTAACATTCACCAACTGCATATACAATAATAAAAAGCGAACTCACTTGAGAAATTCAAAACAAACATCAGCGATATATATTGACATAGGATTTCTGGTTATATCAAAACTTCGCGTGCATATACTAATTCCAATAAATAATTACAGCCTCCAAATGTTGTTTGAAAGGACAGCATAAATACCCCATGCCTGATGACATGAAATGGGGCAGAACCAGTACCTGATTGACGCAGCACAAACAATTTCATCTCCCCTTTCTAGAATAGCAGTATAAAAGCCACTAAAGTTCAGCCGCTTGAAATTTGACCTGGAAAAGATACAACCCAAAACTTTGTCACTCAACACATACTAAAGGAGAAATACAGTCATCTAAAGGCCAAAACTAGGTTTGATAGAATATCGTCAAGCATCTGAAACTCATAAAAGTATCATCAACCATATAAAATGTCTCTAAATATTACTAACTGCCCGATCAAGAAATGTTACGTGTTGTTAAAGCTAGCCTAAATGGTTGCTAGAAAAGACGGCTGCACCAAGGAAGTAGTAAAGGTAATATAAAGCTTCTGAATAAAGAGCAAATTAGCTCGTCCTGATTTCTAGATAAGAATGTAAAAGGTGCATGCCATCAGTTATTTTGTCATATGATGCATATTCAGAAGCCCTTACCCATGGCTGTAAAGAATATTATTCAGCATATCAATCCCACTTCTGTGATCCGTAAAAGGCAGAAAGCACTCATTCATGAGAGACAGAGCAATGACTAGCTTAGAATTGTTTTCTATCTCCTGAATTTGTATCTCTGGAGCAGTCTGTTTAACACCTGAACGTTGAATCAGAAACCACCTGAATGCATTGCCTAGTTCAAATTTTACCCCGACAAGCTGCTGCAGATGCACGGATATCTGGGAAATAAATTGCAGTTAGCACGGAGCAGAAAGGCTAAATTAGGCTTGACATTCAAGGCTTCAAATTAAGTTAATAGAACATACCTGCTTGCAATCCTTCCCACAATATCTAGGGCCTTCCAATTGATAATTAGCGGCATCCGCTTCACTAGCACATAGTTGATGATCTGTAACAGTGAAGCTAATATTTCAGTCTGAGCTACTCGTCAGGACTCGAGATAATAAATGCACACTTTAAAATTTCAGGTGTGACAACAGAGATCTCTACATTTTTCCTCGCACAAGTGGCAAATGAGTGAAGTCGAACTGGGTAAAGTATGACTGTCATTGTCGTTTGAGGTAGGTATGTCGAATATATTACAGAACTTGCATGTGCAATAAGGGCAGCACCATTCCCCTGATGGAAAGTCCTGCAAACGTAATGGAGAGTAATAGATGCACGTTAGAATGTGAGGAGCGTGAAACCAAAAGATTAAGTGTTTCAAAAGGAATCATGCTAGATAACTCTCCAGAATAAGAAATGTAAAATGAACACCTGCAAATTTAGGCAGCTTGGATGGAATGTTGATGGACAACCATCACAACAGATCAAGTCACCGCCATCACCGCAGATGGCACAGCTATCATCATTTGGGTCGTCCTTGTCACCCTTACATCATAAAAAAGAGAAGATCTAGACTCTTCTTGCTTGTTCCAGGACTCTGTCAGGCACTGGAGAAGTGAAGGTCCGTTCTCCAAATACAAGTTCTCGTAGGATAGAGAATACTTAATTCCCAAATGATCCTCAAACTCTGAAAGTGTCAGGGGTTTGTCACAGCAACCGCAGAGAATACCACATCTAGTAAGGACTCCCTCACGCGCCACTTCATTGGTAAATTGGAACTGCAGCTTCCCACCAAGAGGAATAGTACCTGTATCTATCATCCAAGAAAGAAGAGTACGCTTTCCAGAGTAGGGTACAAATTCATCAGTGTCCGAATTTGATCCTTGAGTTGTCCTACGAACCAGCAAAGCCCTTCCTCTACTTTTGGTCCAATCGCGAGTGGAACAGAAAACAGCTTTCTCACTGACCGGAACTTTTCTTTTCTTTTTCCCCTTCAGCACCTTTGCAGCCATCTTACCACCAAAGCATTTTTCCCTTGACTTCAGAAAAGCTTTTGAAGCAAGTTTCTTTTTCACAGGTTTCCTATCCAGCACTTCATCATCGGAGTTGTCTTCATCAATGTGAGATTTTCTATTCTGTTTGTTTTTCCTTTTCTTATTCTTATCCCGTCGTTTATTAACAACAACTCGGAACAACTTTGCCAATTCCTCCTCCGCTATAGGGACAAACTGAAACCCTGAATATCCATCTTTACTCTCAATTTTCTGTTCCTCGACATCTTTTTTAAGAGCAAAGTATGCCTTAGTGACTGACCAGTGTGCTTTTCCTTGCGGGGAGGTATAAACTTGATCGGCATAATCTCTGCCATCTTGCCTCTGCCTTTGATCTGTCGTCCACCCAGCACTTATAAGCAATTCCACTATTTTATTTCTGACAACAACTTTCTCCTGGCGTGTGCTACCCTTAATGTTTATGTTTTTGCCATTATTTATTCCTTCAATTTCAGATTCCACTGTCTTCCTTTGTTGCTTTGATCTCAACTTGGATGAATCAGAGGCAGCCTCAACATCCCCAACAACAGATTTCAATTTCTTATTTAGTCGTCCCCATTTTATGCTCGATTCTTCATCAACACGCAGCTTTTTTGCTTCATTGGAATGAATCTCTTCTCTATTCCTTTTGTGAGAAGCTGCATGCAAAGCAAGTTCTGGTTCCTTTTTATCCTGTGATTCGTGGTTTTCAGCAATCTTTTCCTTACATGCACCAAGCTTGTCATTCTTGACCTCAGATCTTGCACGCTGGAGTTCATACTTCTTTCCTGAAGCACCATAAGATTCAACACTTTCACCTTTCCTGACCTCCAACCCTTTCTTATCATCCTTGGGAGGTCTTCCACGCCCACGTTTAACCTTTTTCTTGTGGGCTTTGGATCTTCCACACTGGAGCTCATACTGCTTCCCTGAAGAACCAACGGACTTGAGATTTTCTCCTATCTCCACCACAGTGGATGTCTCTTCAGTCTGACCTTTGAGTGGTCTTCCACGCCTGGCCTTGTACTTGTTTGTGGAAATACCTCCTGATAGAACAATGTCAACTTTCTTTACCTCTAAGGCTGACTCTTCAAGATGATCAGTGACCATCTTCCTTTTCTTGCCACTCAATCCTACATCACCTGCATCTGTCTCCATTGTGTTGATGGCAATAACCCTTGACCGTAGGACTCTACCAGGAGCTTGTGCATTACTTTCCACAGCCACCTCTTTTGCATCAGCTTCATCATCAACTTTGTCCAATTCAGATTCACAACCACCCGAATCAGCAAGTTCCTCTTTGCAGACATTAGATGCATCAGGCAACTCCTTACTGCTGGCATTCTCATAGTTATCATCCATCTTACATTTCTCCACCTTAGTATACTCGGAGTCCTTGTCCTCCACTTGACTGAGACATCCTAAACCGCCATCATCCTTAACATCATACCCACTCTTTGTTTCCAAACATGACTGATCAGCCTCATTTTCATCCCTCACATCATTCTCCTTCAGTTCCCCACTCTGGTACCTATACATTTTCTTGCACCCATAGTTCTCCATGCTTACATCGAGATGGTCAACAAAATGTGTATCAGCCTCCCCGTTGTTTTCCTCACCGCTGTTCGGAATGATAAAATTCTCTTCCTTTGTTCCATCATCGATTTCCTTCTCAAACACACACTTGATATCTGAACAGCCTTCCCCAGTCCCACTCAGATCTTTCATGGAAGCACCTTTTACCACTTTTGCCAATTAAGCATCAGCAATAGTACATTCAGCCAACTCTTTGTCATCAACATTGTCTACCCGTTTCTGATTCTCGTCTACAAAATCCCCACATCTGGCATCATCCATATCTACTCCAACACATTCAATCCTATTTGCCAGCCCATTAGCTTCATCCACCGACTCACACCCAGATGCTCCATCATCTGGTGGCTTATCATTGGAACACAAATTCGAGTCTACCTCAGCCTTCACACGTCTATGACTACCAGCCAATACTTTCTCATTTTCAAATAGAGCAAGAGCGCTGGAACCAGCTCTCCTACTAGATGATCTCAGAGGAAAGCTGGTAATAGGTGATCTTAGAGGGGTTCTGGTAGCACCAGAACGAGTTTTCCTACTAGATGATCTCAATCCCTCTCTCATCTTCTTCAACGAAAACAGCTCAAAATTCCCACCTCCAAGCACCTGATCACAGCACAATGACAATGAATTTGCAATCAAAGCAGAATGCAACGTCAATTTCAATCAAAATCTGAAATCTACCCTCCCAATGCCAAACCGCCTGGGCTCAAAACCATTGTGAAAAACCACAAACATCTGCCCAAACAAGCTCCCAAGTTCACTTCATAAGTTTTCACATCAAATTGCCAACAAACACACTACTAAGCCAATCCCCAAACAAACCCGGGATTTAAATTTTCACTCAGAACTTTATAACTTCAGGGGGGAAAAAGCGTCAACAGACAATAATGCAAACCCACGTGAAAATCATACCTCAAAAGAACTTGAATCATTGTTCCAACCAAGAGAAAATGAAATTAAGAGAACCCAAAAAAATCAAGCTAAACCTCACAGCCCCAACAACTCCATTTTTACCCAAATGCAAAAACAAAGCGTACAAACCCCAAAATTCAAGAATCCAACATCAAAATCAAAACCCCATATAGAATTTACAGCAACCAACCAAAAAAATCACAAAACAAAATGGAAATGAG
>LIEC01010182.1:19918-125397 GCA_001925005.1 Drosera capensis | reverse complement strand
ATTCATATTTTATATCATATCAATTCATTTTTTATTATTTTTCTTTTTTTTATCTCACACTAATTATTATTTCTTATTAATTCAACACACAAATAAATTATCATATCGTATCAATTTGTTGTAATTTGCATGAGATGAAAACAATAAACAAATTTTTTATTGTTGTTACTCTCCGGTCGCAAAATAAGTATCATAAATTGACTCACACAAAATTTTATGTTAAATTTTTTTTGAAATTTTGTAAAAAAACAATGTTTTTTTAATGATACTAGAGTTTACTATAGTGATTGTGAAAGGAGATAATGGACGTACTCTAACTACCTGAGTTTGATTGATTTTATATTTTTTAGATAAAAACTTTTCAAATAAGATATGTTGTAATTATTATAAAATATTCAAAAAATGTTGTATTTATTTTGACGGATAGAGTATTTAATACTACTTGTGTAATATTCGGTTGGAAATTGACAGTTTATTGCTAACAACATATAAGTTGTGTATTATTAGAACACATTTAATTATAGAGAATTTCTTTTAACAGTTTTTATTTTTGAAATCCTCAAATTATTTAATTTTTATCTTCCATTAATCCCTAACAATACATAATGATAATATCATATTCCTTTTCTCCTATTCGATGAGTCACTTTTGTGCTTTTTTTGGAATTTTTATTTTTATTTATTTATTATTTTTTTAAAGGGCCTACATAATTTCGTGATAAATAACCTGCTTATTTCTATATACTAATTTATTTAGGGGTTACCATTTGTGCTATAAAAGATAATAAAGAAATTGTTGTAAAAGTCAAAAATATCATTTTGAATTGTGATTTTGTCATTTTTGTTTTATTTTTCTTTTATAATTATTCACAAAATAAGATAATTAAGAAAAAATGTTAAAAAGATGAAAAATATTATTTTTGTTACAATCCAATTTCGTAAAGGTAAAATTTCATCAAGTAAAAAGAAAATCACAAAAACCTTTATTTTAGATGTAATGGTTTATTTTCTTTCCGTTTGATTGATTTGCTAAGTATCATAATAAAATTTATGTCATTTTTATCATAAAATAATGTTTTTTGAACTTTAACATACGATATGATTGTCTTTTGCTGCATAAAAGGTTTTCCCATCTATATATAATAATCCTCGATTCATTTTTTTTTTTTTTTTTTTTGTTATACAAATCTTTTATATGTTACGCCTATAAACTGACAAAAATGATTGACCTGTTGAGTAGTTACCCTTGTCATTGTCACGAATTTTCTCTCTAACAACATCTTAGCAATGGTTGTGCATCCTAGAGATAAAAACAAGTCCTTAACATCTCAAGGTAACGGCTCATTATAAACATCATTTTGTTGTTTTTCATAGTTGTTTGATCGTCATCTTCGTGTGTTGGTAACATATGGAGCTCACTTTGACAGAGTCTGGTGAATAATAATCGTCTTCATTAGCTTTGGAATGTATTATTTCCGTCTCATAAAAAATACAATGTTGATTTATATCAGCGATAAGGTTATTCAAGTTACGAATCGTTCGTGAGATGATCAAACATTATTTTACGTAAAATTATCGTAAAATAGTAATGATATTTTAAGTTATATACTTCAATTTTGAACCAATGACGTAATTTTCTTACGTCATTTAATACAAATAACGAAACTCCTCAAAATATATGTTTAATAATATAATGATGATACAATATTGTACTTTTATGGGACGCGAGAAATATTAATCTCACTCGATAAATGCAACAGTTATATCAAGGTCGACCACTTATTTGTATCGTGATATTGTATAAATAGAATGATAGATCATCATTTCTAAATCTTGATCATGCTTACATCTTGATTTTTCTTCATTCTTTTATATTTATAATATCTAAAACTCATCTAATAATTCAATTGATCATCAAACAAATAGAATAACAAACTATGAAGAATTTGACTTTAAATATGAATCTTAACTTTACATTTGAACTAATCTTCTCTTGAACAATATGCCTTCAACAATGTCAACTTATTGGACAATTATCATAACAACATTACTTCCACCTAGTTGATCCATTATTTTGCCGCTATTGCCCTAAATTCACTTCTGTTCTATCTCTCAAGTGTTAGCCCTCTCTCCCAACTAGTGTTCTTCACTTGAATCACTTCTTGCAAATCCACCATTGTTCATCTTCACCAAACAAGCAAAAATGCAAGCAATAATCCCCTCAAAACCCCTCGTCACACTCCTCTTCACCACCATTCTATGCTCCCTTTGCTACCTCTTTGGCTCCTACAACACCTCAATCACCACACTCAAAACCCCAACAAGCTGCATCAACATCACCACAATCCACAATCCCACAACATACCCAGATGCCCCACTTGACTTCTCAGCACACCATTTCACAAATCTCACAAACCCAAAACCCCAAAATGCCCTCAAAACCCCAATCACCACCTGCCCCAAGAACTACACCAACTACTGCCCTTGTCAAGACCCATCAAGGGAGAGACTATTCACCCTAGACAGATTCTTCCACAGGGAGAGACACTGTCCTGTGCACAATGAGAGGCTTACGTGTCTTGTTCCGGCGCCTAAGGGGTACCGGGCGCCTTTTGGGTGGCCTAAGAGTAAGGGGATGGCTTGGTTTAGTAATGTGCCATTTAAGAGGTTGATTGATGCTAAGAAGTCTCAGAACTGGGTGAGGTTGGAGGGGGAGAGGTTGGTTTTCCCGGGTGGCGGGACGTCCTTTGTTAGGGGCGTTAAGGTGTATGTTGAGGATATTCGGAGGGTCGTGCCGTTGGATTCGAGGAGTGTTAGGACTGTGCTTGATATTGGATGTGGGGTATGAGTTCTTTTGTTCGAGTTGATTGAGTTGATCTTGCTTGTATGAACTCAATTCAATGTGCTGCTGAACTAGTACTTCTGATAACAAGAGAATAAGGAAAGTGAAGGGAAAAGGCAACACTGATTATGAGTTAATGAAAGTTGCTATTTGTTAGTCTAGAGATCTTAGGCTGAATTCAACTTCATAACTACTATTTCATTGGTAATCTTGGCTAAATTCAAGTACTCAAATGCCATCTGGAGCCGGTGTGGATAGAAACCGACATAGGGAGAAAAATTCTGCGGTAGAAGAGCATTTAAAATATGGAAACATGTACAGTATATGAGTTAGAGGACTATTGAATTAGAAAGAACATTGTCTAATTTGGAGCATTTGGGTATAAGATCGAGGGGTTTGTAGAGTGGGAAGGGAGAACCAGCTAGTTCCTTGGGAGATTTGCAGTCATAAACATGGATTTATGGCGAACTAGATCACGATTGAAAATTGATCCAGGTGAAGTAGAAGACTATTGAAGAGTTCATGCAGCCATCTAATTGGCTCTATGGCTTTATTTTTCTTTATAATTGATTCAGCTAGCAAATATGGCAAAATGTATTTTGTTGTCATCGCTTAGAGCCCTCATTATCTAGCCTTTGAACTATTGAAGTCCCTTCACATAAGCGGCTAGCTATGTTCAGTCATACAACTTCTAGATGCATTGAATAGAGGAAAATAATCTAATCTGAACTCATTTTCTATGAATGAGTGTATCTTTCAGTACCATGGATGTGACATAGTGTGAAATTTCTTATGCTTGATGAGCTGCTGTTGGAACAATTTTCTTAGGTTGCTAGTTTTGGTGCTGGTCTACTGGACTTCGACATAATAACAATGTCGGTTGCACCAAGAGATATCCATGAAGCCCAGGTGCAGTTTGCTCTGGAGAGAGGGCTTCCGGCAATGCTTGGCATTCTTAGCACATTCCGGTTGCCATATCCATCAAGATCCTTTGATATGGCTCACTGTTCCAGATGTCTTGTGCCTTGGACTGATCACGGTACTCCATAGTCATTAGAATGGTTTCTAAATCCTCTAAAACAATTTCCACTATTGAAGTACCGCCTTTTAGCAGATAGTTAAGGAAAAGGAGGGCAGCTTAGCATGCTCCGAGTGATGCGTTAACTTTAGTGATGTATGTCCTGGTAATGCTCATGATGGTTCAACATTTCTGATATCTTTTCCTTATTTCAGATGGACTATATCTCATAGAAATCGACCGAGTACTGCGCCCTGGTGGGTATTGGGTGTTATCTGGTCCGCCTATTAACTGGAAGGGTAACTATAAGGGCTGGCAGAGACCAGCTCAGGATTTGAAAAACGAGCAGAACATGTTGGAAAATATTGCTATGCGAATGTGCTGGAAAAAGGTCTCGGAGATAGGTAATGTTGCAATATGGAGAAAACCGACCAATCACGTTCATTGCATGAAGAAAGTGAAGGCTTGGAAATCCATTTCTTTTTGCACAGAAGATGATCACGACACTGCTTGGTTAGTTCTGTCTCTTTTTTGCCTTATAGGGTTATGATTTATGAACTTATGATATTGATGATTGAGAGGGTAAAGTGGAGCTCTGGCCTGTCATGATATCATGACTTGGTTTAGTTTATCATTTTATTGGCAGGTACCAGAAGATGGAACCGTGCATAACTCCTCTTCCTATGGTCGAAAACATCAAAGATACTTCGGGAGGAATTCTACAGAAATGGCCTAAGCGCTTAAATGCTATCCCACCTAGAATGCTTTCAGCTGGCGTCAAAATCACCTCAAGAGCCTTCGAGGAAGACAACATGCTATGGAAAGGGCGAATTAGGCACTATGTGAGAGTTCTTGAATCTTTTTCGAAGGGTAGACACAGAAATATAATGGACATGAATGCCTTCCTGGGGGGTTTTGCTGCTGCTTTATCTAGTTATCCGGTTTGGGTGATGAACGTGGTTCCGTTTGATGCAAAGAATGATACTCTTGGCATGATTTATGAGCGTGGACTTATCGGGACTTGCATGAACTGGTAAGTGTGCAATGGTATCATGAGGAAAAAAATATCGGATTAGTCAGCCGGAATCATTTTATCCAGGCTTTCGTGTCAAGTGACTAAGATGCTTAATGGGGTTGATTGTTACAGAGGATCTGGTGGTAAATTATTTAACCCTTGCAATATGGTGCTGCTTTACCTTTTATTTATAATCGCTATTCATGGTGCATCTTTCGCCTTGTAGGTGTGAGGCGTTCTCGACATACCCACGGACATATGATCTATTACATGCTGATGGGGTGTTCAGTATGTACTTGGACAAGTAAGTTTTAGCTTATGCTGATATTTTGTATTTTCAGAGGGTACCTTAGGATGTAGCCTTGTAGGAACCTGTCTCTGCAATGGATTCAAGATGCTTCCATTCGCTTCTAAGTGAGGACTTGAAGGAAAAGCTCCAGTAAATTATTTTTCTTCCCTGGTCGTATACTACATTTTGCTCATAAATATCCAGATGGCGAAAATGATGACAAACTAGGCTAGAAGAAGGAGAGGGTAAACTTAGATCACAGAGAAATTCAGTGTTTTTAATGCCGCACTGTTTCACCATATGATTGTTTAACCGCTTTTCTTGCACATATCCTGTGCAGGTGCGACATTGTTGACATACTAATTGAGATGCATCGCATTCTCCGTCCACATGGGGCGGTCATTGTGAGAGACCAGGTCGACATCATTCAGAAAGTGAAGGATATAATGGAAAGAATGGGTTGGACTCCCACACTCTCGCACAGTGAGCAAGGGCCTTTTCATCCTGAGAAGATACTCTTCGTTGACAACTCTCTCAATCTCAAATCTCAGTAAGCAATGGAAAACAACATCTCTCTATCCTCGACGAGGTGTTTTGCAGCTGCAATGCTGTAGAGTGTTGATGTTGCATGGCCTCTCCAAGAAGGGAGAAGATCCCTAGCTGTATCACAGCTAATACTGTCTCGGATGTGTGCAAGCTGTGTTTCTTCATGATTCATGGATACAAGACAGTGAACTTGCCTTGTATGTATCACCATATCGCCGCAAAATAGTTGCTGTATCTCAAGGTGTACAGAGGCCACCGGGATAATCAGTAGGATCTTTTCAGCTGATTATAAATTTTCAACCACTAGCGGATGTCTATATACGCAACAAATTAAACGCTTTCGTGGATTCTATATCAGGGAGACAGACTCAAACACAGAATTTGAAAAAGTTAGTCAAGTAATTATTCACTGAAAGCCACAGAGTAAGGTGTTGATTACATCGTCATCTGGCTTCAACTTGTCATTTGACAATTTTTTCCACTCTTACTAACTTCACAGTATAGCTCGAATTGGACACCAACAACGATAATCTTATCTGAACAGCCAATTGATTTCTAACGCACCAGTCCAACTTCTGGACTTCGTGCTCAAACCATGCTTTGCTGTATATTGTGTCGCCAATAAGCTCATCAATCGGACCAAGATCATGGTCCCAGAAGTGGACACATCATCAAATCTGCACTGATTCTCAAACCATGACGCTCAGACCATCACCCCTTAATCGGCGTTCACTTGCTTGTTTCGAGATTCCAAGACCTTGTGCAGCGCATATTGGCATCTGCAAGTTATAAGCCCAGTGTAAACGGCATATAACCATAGGCCGCTGACAATGAAACAACCCAAGGTGATACACGTATAAGCCTATAGGAGCTGAAAATTACCTCCAAGGCAAGTGGTCGAGGAACATATATGGCGAGACAAGTATGTCCTTGAAATTTTCTCTGTTTGCTATGGTAGCTTTATATCTTGACACCCTCTCTTGCATCCTCCATCCTCTCCACAATGGGAAGATGCTTCTCTTCTGTCTGACCAAATGAATGACGAGGCCTGGAAGAAGCAACTCCGGAGGATCCTGATCAGACCTGCTCTTTGAACTTGGAACCACTTCCATGAACTCAGAGACCGGATCATCGGTTGAATGTACATCACAAGCAAAAGGATTGACGAACCTATCCACCGAGTCATGGCTAGTAATTTCTATATCAATTTCTTGTTGAGGCGCTTTACAGAGGAAAGAGTCCTTGTCTTGACCTTTGCTCTCTGCCACCACAGTTAAGAAGAAATTAGTTGGCTCCTCAGAAGCACAACAAACCAGCAGGAAAATCAGTTCTCTTACAAGAGTAGTACAGCATTAGTAGGGATAACACTAGTTGCATTTTCCACATGAACTTCAGAGGGTTTTTCTATATAATTTTTTCTCAAAGTCTCAAGCTCGAGTCGAGAGAAGTTGGAAAAGAAACAAGAAAGAAACCTTCGGGATAAACTTGGTGCCGATGTGCAGATACGCTGCTGCTAGCATCACAGCCTGTTAGAATCCTAGCTTGAACTTCAGAAGGAGGAAGTGGTTTCCCCGTGCTATCCTTCTGATGCTTGCTAACATCAAGAAATAAGTGTGCCAGTTTATAAAGCATTGTTGAATCAGTCGTACTATCCTGTGATACAGCCATTAGTGCAGCAGCACGAAGCCTCAAGACCGAGTTGATTGATAGGTAAGCCGAAAACTCACTATCATGTATGATGCTGCAAATGAGAAACCATTTTCAGTCTTCACGAAAATACCGAATGGTGATGGAAACTATAGAACAGAAGCCATAGCATATGGTGGGAACAAAGCTACCTCGTAATAAAGCTGGAGCAAGCATCAGCGACGACCGAATCCAAGCATGGAAGAGGCCCAAAAGCATAAACATGTAACTTTGGGTACTGGGCATGCAGCTGTTATTGTTGCCGGCAACAGAAGAAAGAGAGAGTACAAAGTTTTAAGGCCAAAATACTAAATCCAGAGCACGAACAAGAACATAAACAGATATTCAGTCGCCTAAACATCCACACAAGGGAACTCTCTCTATGATGAGAGCTGTGAAGCACAAGTGACAAATGAAAAGAAAAGACGGAACTTGTGCAATATATCATGACAGAGAAATTAGCAGCAGACTATAAACATCATCACATTACCCTTAGTCCTAAAACGGCTGCAATAGCACCTCCAAGAGAGTGGCCGACAATCCGTAGACCATAGCCCTCACACTCGCATCCCTCTCCCAAGAGCGAGGAAAGAAATCCCCTTGATTCAAATGCCTTATTCTCATTTCCACCACCTGCATTGTAAACGGGGCATGGTAAAGACGATATATACATTAAATGGCCCTCTCGTAGTAACAGATGTTCAACTTGCTGATGACAAAGGATGGCAGCAGTTGCCTTCACTGACTCCGTCAATCTGATTAAAGAGTTCTCTAGCAGTCTCAACTACACCCGAGTGACCATAGTGAGGGAAGGTTGAAGAGACACGCTGCTTCACACCATCATCAATCATGCTGCTACTGAACAGAAGGAAACAAATACAGAATTCTGGTAATCACATCAATTGTCTAAGAGCAAGTCCAAACTTGGTGCTAAAATGAGTGTAGTCATTTCTATAATTTGACACCAAAAAGTGTATTTGACATCAATTATAGAACTACTACTCCAATGTTTGGAGTTATTTTACACCTAAAAAGTTCCAATTGTAACAAATCTTCTTACGATCACAACATGTTTAACTTGTCGGTTACGATTTAACCATTAACTATTAATTTATGATCTTTTTCATTAAATTTTTAACCGATTTCAATATTATTTTTACTTAAATTTTTTATTTAAACGTTTAATTAATTTTTCAACCGTATATTTATCTAATTCCTGATTAAAATATTTTATTTGTATCATATAGATGATTGTCTAAACAAGAAAACGCAAAAGATAGTTATCATTGATGACGTGACAAGGATAAGTACATTTATAACTAGTGTCAAATATAAAACTAATTATAACTCAGTTTTATTTTGTCATCAGTTTTAATTCATGATGGGAGCACCGTTTTTCCATTTGGTGCCAAATTATATAAATAACACCACTTTTAACTCATGATTGGATTTGCTTTAAGAGCTAAACATGAAAAAATTGAAAAAATTTGTTCAGTCAAATGGAAAGAGTAGACTTGCTTAATTAGACCATCCAAGTCTTCTGTAGTAAGTGCGGATTCCCTACACAGACCATCCGTTATAAGGTCCTCGGGACTCTCTGTCCCTCGTACTGCAATCACCACCGTCTTTAAACGATGACGAACAACAACAAAATATGTTGCTTTGCAGTTTGCCTGTTAGACAAGGACGGAAGATGTGTTAGAAATAGAAGAACCACCCAGGTAATCCCGTTGTCGACAGGGTTTGGGGAGGGTGAGATGTACACATTCTAAAGAGAGAAGGACGACTGCTCTCAACAAAAATAAAGAATAATTCCAAACAGACAGCCCATTAGCACCAAAGCTCTTCAAGAATAGCAGCAACTTAAGCCTTCTCTAATGAATATAGTCAACAAGCATATGCCATCACAATCTAATTTGTTCCTAGTCATATGCTGATATGCCCTCTGTCATGTCATGACCCAAAACCGAAAATCAGATGGCTTCCTTTGACCACATTTCCATCTTCTTCTTCCTCTGCCTCCCCATTTGCACATCTAACTCTAGCCGGTAAAATCAATCGAATAGGGTACAGAAACAAGAAAACCAATCAACTTAGTTATTTTAATGAGGGCATGCAAGAGTAATGCTTTGCACTTCTTACTCTAGTCGGTAAAATCAATCGGATGTGGTACAGACTACAGAAAAAAGTAAGCCAATCAACCTAGCTATATGAAAAAGCTAGGGACCCAAACAATCGACGCCTAGCAAGCAGGGCATGCAAGAGCAATGCTTGCCCCGACCAAGGTCCTTCAGCCTGTTTTCCTGACCATTCCCAAAAGGGAAGAAGCAAAGGTACTTCAGTTTCACCATGCACATAGAACCAAATTTCAAATGAAGACCACACTACGAGCATGTATTTGACATCCACCGGGAGAAGAATTTTTCAACTTAACCTGGTTCACTCGACCTCGTCGTAGAGCTCCTGGTTCTAAATGAACATAATTAAGAAAGGCTGCTGCATGACCTCGCCACCAATTATCACCTTGAAGCACAGGACGCCTGATACAGAGCAGGAATATTGATTACCCCAAAGGACAAATACAGTTCTAAAGAGTAGACATAGTGCATAAGAACTACTAACATGGAAAGAGATTGTTAATTGCTCACACCACTTCAGAACTAGGGCTGTCACATACCTATTACGGTTCCATACAGAAAGAATGCCCTGCCTGTGAAACCATGCACATGGAAATAAAATAAAATTCCTTCCAACATCTAGTAAAGGACCCTGCATGAGAGTGTATTCGAAAATCAAATAAGGTATATGATCATGAACCAAAAATAAAAGGGAAATAAAACAGTTTCATCATACTGTATAGGCCGCTTCAGCAAAAGGATGATAAGTGATGGCCTCCTGCATAACCTCATCCGGGGCTTCAGCTGACCCTTCATACGATTCAGGATATTGGTTATGCCTTTGCAGTAGAGCTAGTCCTGCAAGGACAATGAATAATGGTAGGAAACATAAACTAAAAGATGACGTTCCTCTTTACCAAAAAATTTGGACTTTCGCACACGCATTTTAGCCTTCTAGGTTTTTGCCAAAAAGAACAAGGAAAAGAAAACCCTTCTATTACCTCATGGGTGTATTATAATTTATAATTGCAGGACATGCAAAAGCACAAGAAAGAACAGCTGACTGGGTGTCCTATCATCTAAGCTTTACAGGTTCTTTAAAAAAGTGATTTGTATAGAGGTTCCACTCATAGATTGAGGATGATTAATCTTATTACACGCACAGCACGAAATCACAAGCAAAGGAAAAAGGCCCCTTAAAGATACTGAACCTTAAATAACTTGAACAAATAGGGTAGTCATGATCGATATAGATGCACAGTGTTGCTCTTTAAGGTATCAGACAGCTGGGGGTAGGAGCTCGACACCACGAAAAATGAAACAAATCCATGGCAAAGGATAATAGGTGGAAGGGTTGTAAAAAAAAAACTTACAACCTTTAGACACAAAGCTGCTTAATATCCTTTTAACATTGGGTTAGGACTTCGGAGTCAAGCTCGGAGGAGCCGAAATTATGTATCTCCAAACTTGAAACAAAATTATTAATGGAAAAATTAGACCTGCCAAGAGTTCCAAATGGCCAGTTCCTGTTGCACGATAAGTGACAAGATCACCCAGCAAACGAGCGACGGAGTGTACTTCATCTTCCTCCATTGCTGTTCTACCAAATCCAATCAAAACATGGTAAAGGTCCTTCTGATGTAACTACCGGAAGTTTAAACAAAGTGAAAAGTGACCTACAAATATTTGGTTCGTCCCAGACAGCATAAAGCCTCACGAATACCGTGATCAAATACCTCCTGATAATGAGCCTTCCAAACATGATCATGGGAAGCATAGAAGGAGCGCCATCTCAGAACATCAGGGCCCGCAAAGCATTGCAATAGGGCTACAAACCATGTGATGATCATGAAAGAGAGTAGCATATCTTTTTTCCAACTTTCACTAACTGGACCTGTAAAAGTTAACTTCAAAATAGGAAAAGAATTATTTAAGAGGGAAACAGCAATGTTGTCAGTATTATAAATGAAAAAAAAAAGCCAAAATACACAAACGCCAATCACTCTATCATAAATGGTAACTCCATATTCTTAACACTAAAAGGTTGCAAGTAATTGGCCTCTTCACAAGTTGCTCAATAATCAACAGGACCCATTCAAACGGTAAGACAACCGAAAGAACCAAAACAATCTGACATGTGAAGACAACAAATAGATACGCAAACCAACCTATAACGCAGTCATTAAACGTTCCATCTTGCGAAATGCTTCTGACCGCCATACATGTGAAGTAAGCTGCTACAACCAGTTGAAAAACCAGTATTACAGTTGCAAGCCTGCTCCACCAGAGCCACTTTATGTAGGTCATCTGCTCAGCAAGAAACAGGAAATCAATATCACCTTGCGCTACAATGAGAAGCATGCAAGAAAGCCAAAAGAAAAAAGGTCTAAACCAGCGAAACAAGTATAACTTTAAACCTGGACCAGTCACTGAACCAGGGAACACAACTAATGGTGAAAATGGTTTAAACCAGCTGGTTAAATGATCACATTAGATGCGTAGCGCTGACTATACTTGGTATCTCATTATGCTTTGTTAACAAGATAGCACAAAGATTTACATGGATTTGGAAACAGCTGCGGCTACATCCAAGGTCGCAAATGTTACGATTTGTTTTCCCAGTGCTACAGAACTTCTATTTTTTATTTTCCAAGTTTGAAAAGTAAGGAGCTCTATACCTTAAATCCATAACCATCACTTTTGCATTAAATGAAAAAAATAAAATACAGTTATTTGTTAACAATAGAGTAAATCACGAGCTCACGGATCATAGCTCCGTGCTTCTTGCATACTGCTGATATTTTATTTCTTTTCTACAACAACAACAAGAACAAACTAAAGGGGATCACCCACCCCACATGATAAGCGACTCAGCCTAACTCCTCCAATATGGGGAGAGGTCAGGGGATCAAAACTCGCTGATTGCCGAGCTATTTTGTGGTGGTGAGCCCGTCAGCGAAAGCTGGCTTAAAGGGTTATCCGGATTTGCGGGTGAAAATCAATAACCAAAAACCAGAATTATCATACTAACTCTTCTGTTTTCTACTTTCGATTCTTCATTTTAAAAAGCAAAACTATGTTTGATCATCATCATATACATGTTAAATTTTACATCAATATGCGTGTTAGGTGAAAGTGTTCAAACAATTTTGAGAAGAAAAGGAGTATATGACTAAGCGAGTACACATTTTAACAACGTCACACCAAAAGTCAATCATCATTCAAAACACAAGAACCAAACCCCTAACATCACCACCGCTCACTTACCCGTCTCCGCACCCTCCCGTCCCTATCATCACCCCCGAACTCGTCCCTCTCCGACGCCCCCAATATACACACCGCCATCGCCTCCTGTTTCCCCGCGCACTTCGCCATCACCACCAATCTCATCACGGCTCCCACCACCACCAACACCACCCCGATTACAATATGATCGTGATTATTGTGATTGTGTTTGCAGCGAGAGATGAGGAGGACTCCGAGGGAGAGGAGGATTAGGGCTGTGTTTGAGATGAGGAGAATTCGGCTTGTCCATCGGAGGTTGTGGAGAAGAGGTGGAGTTGGCGGCGGCATTGGTGGTGGTGGCGGTGATTGATTGATTGATTGTGGAGGGGAAAAGGGGGAGGTTGATGTTGGCGTGGAAAATTGGGTGGGGAAGGGAAATATATACGTTGCTTTGGAGTTTGGAGGAGGAGGAACAATGAAGGTTGGAATAAGATGGGTACTTCATGAGGTTTCTATTCGATGATTTTGGTTTATGCTTTCTGAAAGTGCAACTATATTTAGTGACTGAGTTATGGAAATTGTTATGAATGATTGTAGCTAATCTATGATTGATGAGTTTGAACACTCATAGTTTTTACTTAATTTATTGTTTTTTTTTTTCGGTTTTGTTTAATTTTATATCTTTTTACGATAATTTTATATTAGTGGATGCAAGATTGTCATTTTTTTTTGTTTCTGAGGTAGGACGACGATTATATGGAGCTTTTGAGAACAAGCTTGGATGTGTGCGAGATGATTTGGAACGATAAGGTTTGAGTTTTTTTTTTTTTTTTTTCAAAACAAGACTTCATGAACGTGACAGGATCCATAACGATCGTGACAAATAAAGAACTATTGTTTTATGTCAGGTCAAAGTGTCAAGGGGTGTTACCGTTTAGTCACCCCTCGTTACTGCAGATGCCAAAGCTAAGGATTCAATTTCAAGTTTAGTAACGGGCCGTTACCATCAATTCGAAGCCAAGGTGTTCCCATGTGCAGGAGTAATGGGCTGTGACACATGTCACAAGCGTTACCAGTTCAACACAAAAAGTTCTTACGTCCTGGAGCTTAGTCACGGGCCGTTAGATGTTGGTTACGTGTCATGACTATTATCTTGCGACCAATTTTTATTTAAATTTCATATATTTTTATTAGATTATTATTTAAACCTATAAATATAACATATTTATTCGTTATTTTTTATATCTAGATTTAGTTTTCATCTTTTCTTTTTTCATAGGTCTCTAGTTAGGGGTTTTTGTTGAAAATTTATTATTTTTACTTGGATTTCAATTGCAAGTTTGGATCTGTCGCTATCAATTCAAAAAGGAATGCTTCTTATCTCTCATATCTCTATTTGTTTGATACTTATGACTTCGTGTTTGATAATGTTTGTGATTGATACCATACATAATGAGTAACAGATCTCATGTAACGAATCTCGATGATTACAAGGGATTATGAATATTGAATTGCGCTTAATTATCATTGTGATGTTGTATTTTCATGTGAATATAATAAAATCCCAATTTTATGCATTATTCCTGTTTTATCTTGATCACTATTCGATTAAGTACGAGTAGTAACTAATAAGGTTAGAATTAAACTCACTTATTTTATCTTTGTTAGACAATCACATCTTTTAGATTGAATATGATTAAAGCTTTCTTGTTAAGTTTGATCTAGGAAACAAAACATTTTCATCCTTAATGCGATTTGTTATTGGTATTAATCATGCTCTTATGTTTAGACTAAGTTACAAGTTAATGATAATTATCATGCTCTTATGGAAATTAACTATGATAAATGAAAAGCTAATGATCTCTTTCCACGTTTCTAATTCAACAATACATATGATTAATGGATGATTAATCCCTACATTATCTCGAATAAAATTACATGTGTCCTTTCTAGTTTAACCACAATGTTACAACAAACCGACAACTTTCGTAATTTCTTAGATAATCTAGATTAGTTTAACCATAGTTTCCGTAGAGTAGTTTAGTATTAGTTTATAAAAGCCTCCATAAATTAAAAAATAAATACAATAATAATAAATGAGAACGATATTTATTTATTTTATATATTTAATATTAAATAAGATATTGATTTGACGTGACTGACGACATACATCAATAACTACCACTTAATGAGAAAAAATAATGACACTAGGATTAGTTGCAAATCATGCATATCTATTCCAGTAAATTACACAAATCTATAAAATTTCAAAAAATAATTATAAAAAAATACACAAGAAAAAATAAATAAATAAACATACAACATAATTTTTAAAACTCCCCTCTCCACCACCGCAGCCTCTCCCCGTTCGCCCCTGCCATCACCACCACGGCACCCTCTCCACCATCGCAGCGTCTTCGTCTCCACCGCTGCCATCCCCCCTGTCGGAACCAATCTCCGCCTCTCATCGATGGCACTGCTCGAGTTGTCGAAGCTTTACTCCGTCAAAGGTCTCTCCCTCAAAGTGGATGCACTCCGATCACGCGCCGTCGCAGCTGACGTTTTATGATGATTCGCTGTCTTCGTCGTCACTGTTAGTGTTGTTGATTCGTGATTGTGTGTTTTGATCGAGTGGTGACCTAATTTGAATTTGTTGATGGATTGATTGATTTGCGTGTTGTGTGGTTGTTTTGTTGTGATTTAGTGGTGGTGGATGTGGTTTGGATGAAGGTGATTGAGAAGTTAGAGTTTTTGGTGACGTTGATCGGCAAGGGAATGCTACGGCGGGAGATTCGGAGGATGTTGATGGAGTAATTGGAGGTATCGGTTTCGTGTTTGGATGTTTATGGAAGATTTAGTGTTGATTGAAGTGAGGAATTGAGGAACTGATGTATTGTGGTGACTTTTAGTGGAAGGTGATTCGGAGTTGATTACGAATCGAGTGGTAGACAACGTAGTTGAAGAAGCTGCGGATGATGGTCGTGGCGGCGGCTATGGTAATTACGCTTCCTAGTATTTCTCGATATTATGATCAAGTGGTAGACAATGTAGCATTTTTGGTTGGGGTAGTGGTGATGGATTATGAAATATTTTTTTTATTGTTGGTTTTTTTTTTCTTACGATATTTTGTTTGATTTTGATTCAGATGTTCGTTTTATTTTATTCAAATGCTCAGTTTTGCTTGATTTTTGTTCAGTCGTTCTATTTCATTTTATTAAGACATTCTATTTAGATTTTTGTTCAGACGTTCTATTTGATTTTTGTTCAGAAGCTTCATTTTTTTTGTTCAGACGCCCTGTTTTCTTTTGTTTAGACGCTCTATTTTTTATTTTGTTCAGGTATATTGTTTTAAATTTTGGGAAGATTCCGACGATATTGTTGAATTCTTGTGAAGATTCCGACGGAGATGAGGTGATGATAGGGGTTGGGGTGGATGTGAGGATTGGGTAAGACATTAGATGAGATTAAGGAATTGTAGTTTTTTAGAATTATTTTTTATATATATATATATTTGTAATTACTGTTGAAAAATTCTTGTTTGAGTAAATGTATATCCTTGTGTATGTATTTGAGTTGGGGTGATGTTTTTGGAATTAACGGATTTTTTTTAATCAAAGTTTAGTTTTTTTGGTATCAGATTTAGTTGGTCATGTATTCAATGATTTATACATTTACGATCATAAATAATTTTTTTGATATATATTGACATTTTATTGTTTTTTATAATTTAATGTGATCAAATTATCTATTATAAATATATAAAGTTGGTTTAGAGATTATTGCTATTAATGTGATAGGAGTAAATGTAATTGTTAATAGGGTTCTATATGTATATTATGTGAACCGTAAAAAATAATATATCAAGGGCTTATCTTTTATGTTGTAAAGTGTAGTCACTGGATGGATTGCTGTAAAGCACAAAATTTTTGAAAGAAAAAGGGAGGGAAAATGACAGTGTTACACAATTTTTTTTTTCCAAAATTTGATGCTTTACAGTAGTCCGAGGCTGCACTTTGCAGCACAAATGATAAATTTTATATCATAAAAGTGTCACAAATTTTCTTCTCGATCATAAGTTCTTCTCCAAGCTAGAGACAACTTATATTAATATATATTTCCAAGTCGACTCGGGACATCGTTGTCAAATGTTGCTACTTCAAGAAGTTATTTGAGGACAAAGAGACATGCATGCAAGCATCAAGGAGTACAAGTTGTACAGCCTTAGGCGCCGTTTGTGCCATCTTATGTATGCCAATAGTAAGCTTCTTTCTCTTCTTTGAATACTGTATATGATCCAGGGTTTAAGGTCTGTTTATTCACAGTACGTAAAAGCTAGCCATATTCAATTTGTACGAGTGAAGTTCATTCAGTTGGCGACAAGGACCTTCATATTACGCTGGTTTTATAAACCAGGATAACGATAGCTGTTGTAGCCCGTAATTCTACAAATAGAGGCTCCGTAATTTTGGATGTGAACGGATTTATTACCCCAAACCATGCAGCATTCAGTTCTTTCAAGAAAGATACCCATTCATTACTTTATGCAAATACACTTTCACCATACACTTAATTAGTTAGGCCATCGTGCTTAATCAGTACATGATAGTTGCGATGCCGTTATTTTTAATATTTATTGTACCTAACAAAGATATATTTCTTCACCCTTGGCGTTTCAAGTATATATGGGGAATACACGTAAACACTTGAAATCAAGTTCTTCGTCCTCTTCAAGCGATCGGGTATGAAGGTTCCATTGCAATGCCACATATACCTTTCGAGGAATGAATGCCCTTCTGCATCCTTATGTACCCCTTCTCGCCCCACGAGGTTCCCCAGGAGTTCTTTACCAAAAGTCGAAGTTTTCTTGATGAAATCGGATATCCATATTCTCATTATTGATTTGTGATTTTGACTAGTGATGATAATATAATGGTTATATAAGGAATATTTTGATAACGGTAGTGAGGGTGGATGGTTCATGGCTATGGTATTTTTTGTTGTCGGAGATAGTGATGACATCCATGGTGGTCACGGTGATGGTGAGAACTTAAATCAGAAAATAAGAAGATAAAAAAGAGAAAGAGACAAAAAAATAAATAAATTGAAGTTTGAGTTAGTGAGGATAAATTGATCATTTCATTGAAAATGGATAATGAACTGTAAAAAGTTTTCAAAATAAAAATCAAAAAGTGTATGAAAATATTTTGGCACGAAAGTATAAGTAAAAATTGACTTAGGTATTATTATGTAATTATCGAAAAAAGTATATATTTTATTTTTTTTAAAAAAATGCATCAATCGATAAATTGAAACGTTCACCGTCACCAAATGAAAAATGAGTTTTATAAACATCACATTATCAATTGATAATTTAAATTTTTTTTGATAAAATTAATATTCTAATTTTGGTATAAAACGAATGTAATTTAATGGTGAAGTCATATATCGATCTAAGTTTATATGATAAATCCCAAAGTCAATCACTGTTAACTAGCGTTGCAATCAGTGTCCGCTTCGCAACTCATCAGATCTCCGATCTCTTCCATCCCATCCCGTTCACCCAGAACTCCCGAATCCCCAATCTCCGCCGCCGGCGACCACCACCAATTCCACTACCCCAATTTCCTCGCCGGCAACCACCGGATCATCTCGTGATCTCGGGACAGCGAGATGGTGGATCCGGCGAGCACGACCCTCGGGAGGATGTTGACGGAGGAGATCACGCCGGTGGTGATGGTTCTCCGAACACCTCTCGTCGAAGCCGCTTGTCAAAAGAAACACGGAGTCTCCCTCGTCCAATTACTCTCCCGTTTCTCGTCTTTCGACAACATCGACGGTGTGTGTTCGCATCGCCTCGCTAGCGAGCAATCTATTCATCTGTTGGTTCAATGATGATGCTTTGCTTTGATTTGATATGATATGTGGAGAAACCAGTTATGTCAAAAGTCTGAATGAACTGATGGTAGAAGGCCCCACTAATGTATTGTGGGTTTTGAATTGCGGTGGGGAATAGGGATTAGGAATAGTTGGTTGGACTTGTGTAAGAGTTGGTTGCTCTGCGTGGTATTAGATAATGAGATTTAGATGCACGGTATGTGGTTTGAGAGCAGGCCTGATTGGAGGTCAGTGTGTTTCGATGTTGGAACTGTATTCAGGCCTCGTTTGGGAAATTTTGTGGCTGCATAGTGCTGAGGGCACAAGGGATAGCACTGTGCATTTGTTTCATTATCCCACACTCTTGATTCAATTAAAGTTGATTGGCAGTTTGAAAGGATTTAATATTTAGCTCAGTTATGCTGGACAATCATTATCACAATTTCCCCACCCATACGCTGAGTATGTTGTATTTTTATCCTTTTTTCTTACAGTACCTGTGAGGACTGCGAGTGATCAAGCCTACAGACTTCGGAAGTTCAAGTTACGCCTCTTTTATTCATCTGATATTCAGAAGCCGGACTTTGAGGTACTCTTGTATGTTTATGACTTTATGTTTTGCCTTTGTGGGAAACACACAAGAATACCCAAGGCATGCTTGTGATTTTCTTTCTATTTTATTTAGATATTGTGTTATGGATATGAAGTGGTTTATGGCCATGGAGGAGTCCTAGCTTCTGTGGATCAAGTTGTTCTCGAAATTCTAGTATTTCTTGATTCTAGCATGTGGGGGGCTAAGTTCATAGGTTCTTTCAATATTAGTCATTGAGCAAAAACTGTTATGCCTCGAATGCATGTCTAAACTTAAGATCAAACTTTTTTCCCCCAAACAAAGCCTAGAAGGTAAAAGATTTCTGTTGCAGGATTCCGAACCTTAGATCTTATCACCATGGTCAAGCTCATGTACTACAACCTCACGAGGTCCAGTGATCCTCCCATGTAATGTGGACTAGTCCCCCCCCCCCCTCTTTTGACTTCCAAATCTTAACAATATACCATCTAGGGGATCCACGACCTCCACAAGTTTGCACTGGCTTCAAGTTTGAAGAGTACCAGCTGGGGAAAATCACAGAAATGCAGAAGTTGTCCAAAATATAGAACTATAGAGGCATAAATATACTATTGGATGAACTTTTCAGAACCATAGTTATTCAATATTAATGGATGCATTTGGAAATTACAGAATGTGTGAGGTAATTTTATATGCATGCCGCATGAACCAGTGGGTAATGGTAGTATTTAGTTGGAAACCACACAAAAAGTGCTTTAGCAAGGTTCACAGCCTTGAATTGGAAATGGAATTGAAATGGGCATACAGATTCCTTTTTCGCAGATCTGGCCTTTCTAGTGCCTGAAAATTAGGTGGCCTTTTGATAGCCAGACGCGAAACTTCTTTAGTTTATGGCTCATTGGCTCTAAGTTTATTATTATTGGTCCCTCTATTACCTTTATTTTGGTGGTTTTTAATGGAAGTGGTTGCATTAAAATCAAATCCATTATCTGCCTGCTTTCCTAAACTGGTCTTTCTCAACTAGGCAGCAAAAGAGCGATTGAAGAAGGTGATAACTGAAGCAGAGGACAAAAATACAGACCTGCGCTCGGAGTTGCCCAATGTTGAAGATTTACTTCCCAGTAAGGCATTCCCAGTTTTTGATCCTGCTGATTATAGATTATTCGTGTTACCATTCTGTACTTTGTTGGACTTTCTAGTTTCTAATATTCTTCGTTATTCTGTTAGTCTGCTACGACACAGTATGGAAATGTAGTGCAAAACATCAGCTTTAACTCACTACTTTCAGGCTCTCTTTTTTATGCAAGATATGTCTGAAAGAAGTCAAAACAACGTCATATGGTTGAGTTTGATTTAACGACTGCAATCAAAGCCTTGATCCATTTTATGGGTTCAGTTATATGAATATGACTTGATGTTCTTCTCTATATTTTACCCACAACTTTGGGCCTTTTGGCCTTTTATCTCTTGATATACTTGAGGGGCATGATTCTGGTACCCGGTGAAACTGTTAGAATCATGGTTCGTCGAGTCGAGAACCTCTTTTTTATGTGCACTACTATAAATTGGATATTACATTGAGTTGTGGAGATATGTTTTTGGTTATGATCTTTAACATGGTGTAGAGCAGTCAATCTTTGTCTGAATAGATTTGCTTCTGCTATAGTTGAAACTTATTGAATATTGATTGCACTCATTGGACCAAAATTGTACTATAAAAGTTTTTCCTTCTCTGTATCATTGATTGTCTTCTTTCCTCTTATAGTCTTGTTTAATAAAACTGCTCAAATAATGGCTTCGTTTCTTGGGGAAAAAAATATGTCCGGGTGCAATCTTTATTTCATCAAATGGAAAAAAAAAACTTGTTTGGTACTCTATGTGTCTTTGGCATTGACATATCATCGGCAAGAGCAGCTAACTACAATTAAGGCAGGAACGGTTACGGGTGAACATGGCCCCAATGGTGACAATGGCTATCTGTGACACTGATGTACTTTTGATGACTAAATTGCTATGCAATGAACTCCCCCTGCCACTTTTGCTATGTAACAACTTTATCCAGAGCTGCATGAAGATTTATCTTCTGCAGGCCCATCCTCTTTTAAGAAGCTGACAATGCATGCTACTCTTTTGGTATGCTGTGTATGCTACTTTGGAGTCTAGTTAAAGATGCGCGTTAGATTTTTTAAAGATTTGATCAAGATATTAATATAGTATGGGATCTTTGGTCATTTGTCTATCTTTGTTACATTATAAATTGGCATGACCGTCACATTTTGTAGGTATGGTTTTGGGTTAGGATCTGTGACAGAGACAATATTTTACTACAAGATTCTGTTGCTTCTTTGCGTGATTAATTTGACTGATTGGCTTTCGTAAATTTTGTTCGACAGATTTTTGAATCTCTTAATCTCCATGTAAGAAAACAATCAGAACACGTACAACTTCATTGTTAAATGGAAATTTTTTGTTTCTGTGACAGCCTTCAAGTCAAAAGTATTACCACCTTGGTTTGAAGTTTTCAACAAAGAACTTTTGAGGATCTCGTCCTTTGCTGACCATGAAGCTTTTGATCACCCTGTGGCTTGTAAGTCATCCCTTGTCGTATAGAACTATCATTGCTTTTTTTTTTTTCCTGTCATATAGAACTTTAATCTGCTATGTTTTCCAGGTTGTTATTGCCTTGCTCACGGGGTTTTGAATAATTATTGAATTATGTGGTTAGGTACAGGAGATTAATTCGTGCACTGCTCAAATTCTATGCAGGCCTCTTGGTTGTCTCTTCAAAGGATGAAAATCCTATTAACAAATTTGTGGACCTCTTCAATACCAACCAGCTTCCAGCTATTCTAAATGATGGTGTGATGGATCCAAAAATTCCTAAACACTATCTATTATTGCATGATTATCAAGATGGGGTATCAGATGAGTACGTTGAATCTAGATCCCTTTTCCCTCGTTTAATAATCATGTTGAGAAAGAAAAAAAAAAAACAATGTTTACACAAGCTCCTGAAGCTGTACGTTCATATTTCCGTACAGGGGCTATGGTTATTGCTAAGGTTATTCAGCTGTTGTAGTGCAAACATTGAAATGGACCACAGCATCCTGGAACTTGAAGCACTTGATGATATTCAAGAACCAGTTCCTTGGACTTTGGTTGCTAACAGCTTTAGACATTACTGGATCATTTTCACGTTTTTAAAGGATGAAGAACCAAATTTTGTTATGGAAGCCACAAATCGAGAGACGTTTTGCAGTTGGTAACCTTGATAAGTCAAACTGCTTGTTCTCAAATTCGTATCCTGGCTACCATTTTGCATTTCCTAGTAACTAGTAGCCTGTTATACCATGATCAGATTACTCAGGAGTCGCTTTGCTAATTGATTGGTTCCTTCAAAATCTTTCTCATTTTTCCTCCCGTTTCTTTAAAAAAATCTAGTCTCATTTGGGGGTGACCTTCCTGCTTCTTGTTTCCTTTCACTTCAACTGTGCCTCAGTTCACTCATTATATTCAATTACTCCAGTGCAGCTTTCTCATCCAAATTTTCCTTCTAAGCACTTGCACATCTCTCTCTCTCTCCCCTTTTCACCGGTCTTCATTTTTTGGAGTGTTGAGGCTTGGACATTCAACATCCTACTCTTAGCCGTAGTAAATAGCACTTTAACTTTTCTTTGTACTGTGAAGCTGCAAAGACCACAAAAGGTGTAAGAACCAGAGTCTTTTTACCCCAGTGAGCATTAAAAATATCTAAAACAATAGAAAATCACAGTGATTTAGTTGGGGGAACAAATATTTCAGCCAAGTGATCTTTTTCTGATTTTGATAGGCTTAATGCTAACTCTATCCAGGAGTAGGCTTTTGATCGCACTCAGTTCCTTAAACATATATTCAAGTCATTTTCTTTCTTGGAATTTGTCATTGAGAAACTTATCTTTGATTCACATTCTGACCTGGAAATTACTGCCTCTGCTATGGTTTCAGAGCGCCAATGATGCTGTCTGTGATGAAGAGTACATTTGGCTCAAATGATTGTCAATTGCTGTGCATCAACTCATTGCGGGACACAGTGGAAGATGAAAATAATGTATGGGCTTTCCTGTTCAATTTCATATTTAAGCTTCATCTTTTTTTGTCTGTTCTCTTGTTGGCTTTTGTACAATTGAAATTTGTGGTAGCTAGGTTTTTGCTCCTTATGGCTTTCTTTACTGATATCCTAAATAATGGCGTTGATGAGGTGATTACTCTCTTGCTCAGTTTGTGCAGAAGCTACGATAATTTCAATCTTGCGCATCCTGTTTCTCATTTCGCTCATTTTTTGTCTTACCGAGATGCAGATGAGACTCTTCATGCAAGATTTGTCAACAAAACGCATTATTCCTCACATGGAACAGAAAATACGTACACTCAATGAACAGGTACTTTTGACATCTGGTGGTTTAGGTTTGGTCCGCCTGGAAGCAAGTCTTAATTGAAGCCATACCTCATCAGTTATGTGTTTATCCTTTGCTGTGATCTTTTGATGCGCTTAGGTCTCCGCTACAAGGAAAGGGTTCAGAAACCAGATAAAAAACTTATGGTGGAGAAAGGGAAAAGATGATGTTCCAGATAAACATGATGGTCCAGTGTAGGTGCTTCATAAGCTTGTGACAGTTTTCTGCATGCTTTGTCAATAAAGTTTACTCTGCTTTATTCTTTTGTCTTGTCATGGTACAGGTATACCTATAGCTCCAATGAATCTCAAATCAGGCTGTTGGCTGATTATGCTTTCATGTTACGGGATTACGAGCTTGCTTTATCCAACTACCGATTGATTTCTATGGACTACAAGCTTGACAAAGCTTGGAAATGCTATGCTGGGGTTCAGGTAGCCAACTAGCCATGGAAACCTGTTGTCTCTCCTTTTTCTTTCCTATTTTATGGAGGATTTTTTTCTTTTCTTTTTGTTCGCCCTAGTGATGGTTCCTAGGCTTGTCTCTTGAATTCCAGATTCTTAAGTTTTCTGTCCTTCGCATGCTCTTTACTTTCTGCTGTCTGTATGCTTCATTTTTCACTGTTCTTCTTCTTCGATGTTTACACCACTAGGAGCTTACAGCTATAAATTTAATCTGATATTTGTGAAGTCGTATATACGTTTTTCTATTATCATTTCCTAGTTCTGAAGATAAGGTAACATAGGTGCCCAGTATAATTGAAATGATGGATTTATAGGAAACTTAGTGGAATTGACATGAGAAATTGTCTCCTTGTGTGGGGGTTTTCTTGAAGCTTTATCAGCCAAGTCATAATTTTTGTAGGAGACCAGGGACTAAATAGTAGATAAATTACTGCGTCCTGGATTTTCAAAAAAGTGCCCCCATGCAGAAGTTTACAGTCTCAGCATACTCCTTTTGTAATGTTTTAAATTGTTTGATGCAGGAAATGTTGGGGTTGACATATTTTCTGTTGGATCAATCGAGAAAGGAAGCTGAATACTGCTTGGAGGATGCATTAAATACCTACCTAGTATATTTTCCTCCTTGTACGCTGGAACTTTTATTTATGGTGTCCTCCTTTTGAAATCGCGCAGTTAATGCAGGCTAATGTTGACTTCAGCTTACTATTTGAAGTTTGATTGAACCTTGAAGGAGAGTTAACACATTTTACTGCAGAGACTTGGCTCACAAGGTCAGCAAAATGCTACACGTTGCGGGGTTTGGTGGGCTGAGATGCTAAAAGCAAGAGATGAGTACAAGGAGGCTGCAACAGTTTTCTTTCGTGTTTCCGGTGAGGTAATACCTCTGTTTCGTTGGGTAAATTACTTAGCAGCTTAGTTCTAAATTCATACTGCAACAGTTTTCTTTCGTGTTTCTGGTGAGCTAATGCCTTTGTTTCGTTGGGTAAATTACTTAGCAGCTTTGTTCTAAATTCATATCTGAATTAGTCAGGAACCTTTGCAGTCCGCTGTTATGCTTGAGCAAGCGTCATACTGCTACTTATTCTCAGTGCCATCCATGTTCCGCAAGTATGGGTTTCATCTTGTCCTCTCTGGGAATTCTTATGAAAAATGTGGACAGGTACTTGAAGGACAAGGTGTTCCTTACTATATGTTTCTTTTGTAATTATTCTATGTTTATTGAAATGAATTCCATCATATTCATCAGGTGAACCATGGAATTCGAACATATAGAAGGGCTCTTTCTGTGTTCAAAGGGACTAAATGGGGTCTCATTAGAGACCATATCCATTTTCAACTGGGAAGGTAAGTTCAACCTAGTTTAGATGTGGTTATTATGGTAAATTAGAGGATAACAAGCCTTCATTACTGGCATTGATTCCGTTTTACTCTTGATTTATCAGGTGGTTTGCATCCCTTGGAGAGTTCGATGTTGCAATGGGGCATATGCTTGAAATACTTGCATGTGGACATCAATCACAAGCCACTCAGGAGTTATTCCTCCGGGATTTTCTGGCAGTGGTTGAGGTATTTGCGGATCCTTGGATGTGACCTGTCTGTTTGATGCTTATTAATTGTGCTATTATGGCCTTCTTCTGTCCTCACAACCCCCGGATATTTCAGAAAAGAGGTAAAGCATTAGAAGTATGGAAACTTCAACTACCTGTCATCAAACTTCCTTCACTGAGAGTAGTTTTTGAAGATCACCGAACATATGGATCACCTGCAGCTGTAAGTTAATTAGTGTTCCCACTGGAAGAAAATTTTCTGTTGATTTCTTGGATCAGTTTTTGAATCTGCACTTCCCCTATTAATAGTTGATGCTTAATGGTCCGAAATCTTTTGGAACTTCAGGTTGGACTAAGGGAAACCTTGTGGCTGCCCTTTGAAGAAGATGTAATTCCTTCATTATCTGGAGCCAGATCTAACTGGTTGGAGGTGCAGACAAAGCTGGTATCTAGAAAGCACAGAGATGCAAACATATGTGTTGCCGGAGGTATTATCACATTATGAGGCTTCATTTAGCTTCTGCTTTCTTCATCTTCCAAAATGTTTTACCCAGTGGATGCATATCCTTGGAAAGATGTATGAAAATATGTAGAGACCTATTGAAAGCAAGTGCTTTCTCTGTACTTCTTCCGCAATCCCGTACCCCTTCTGCATCTTCTGTACATAACTGAAACAATAATGCTCAGCATTCATGTGTGGGTTATTACTCATCCTGAACATGCATCTTTGAAGAAAATATGATGGTGTCTTTGCTAGTGTATCATCATGATTGATATGATAGAAAAAGAAAGGTTGAATATAATCAAGTCTGTACACTTCTGGAAATTGATAAGCACGTTTTTGGGGCTTTAGTGATATCATCTGTGTGTTTATTTATGATCCCGTGTTAATTCTGCAGAGGCAATTAAAGTGAATATTGGGTTCAAAAATCCACTGCAGATACCTATTTCTGTCTCGAATGTTCGTTTGCTCTGTCAACTCACTGCAATGAAAGCTGAAAAGAGTGATACTGGTAAGAAGTCCTGGTTGCAGGAATCATGTTCTTATCCTGCAGTATATGTGACTGATTAATAGCTACTGTTTGATACTGCTGCAGCTGATCTTAGCCATGCAACAGATGAACAACGAGAAGAGGAGCTTAGAAAGTTAATTGCCTTGGAGTAAGCATACTGATCAACTCTATTTTCTTTTTCTTTTGTTTCTCTGTTATGCGAACAGTACTCAAATCAGATACACCATATGATGATGTACGTGTATATTGCCTTACAATGCAGTGAGCATGATGGAAAGGATTCTTCATTAATAATGTCTGAGGTCGATTTTTCACTCAATGGAGGGGAAACACTAGTCGTAAGTATAATTTGGACTTTTATGTTTGACGTGTGCACTACATTCTTGTATTTTAAGATGGAAGGAAAATGCCTGTATACATGTAAGAAAATAATTAACTACCTAGTAGTAAACCATAAAGATGGGGTGGTTGAAATCCATAAAATGTGACCTTAGGGTGCTTATTACTCAATTTATTTTCTGGTGTAACGCATTGCTCTTTGTGATTCGCATGCTTCTACATTTATTAGGTGCAGTTGACTGTCACACCCAAAGCAGAGGGGATATTGAGGATAGTTGGAGTGAGGTGGAAGCTCTCTAGTCGTGTGGTGGGTTTTCAACATTTTGAGGTTAATCAGGCGATTAACAAATCTGCAAAAGGACGTACCAAGTTGAAGAACTCTCATTTTAGCAATCACCTCTCATTTTCGGTGATAAAGGTACAGAAGCTTTTTTCTGACTTACTTCTGTTTCTGTCTCTTGTGCGAGCTTTTCTTCTTACTCTTTGTTAGTTGCAATCTGCAGTCTTTGCCTCGGGTTGATGGTGTCATTCGGAACTTCCCAAAGAAATCATATCATGGAGAACTGCAGAAACTCGTGTTGGAATTGAGAAATCCCTCTGATATTCCTGTGAAGGTACTTATCCAACTAATTAGCTTTATCCCTTTGCTTATGATTTTCACATTCTCTTAAGTACAAGGAGCTTTGTGCTGACAACAGTCAAGTAGTCTTCCGTTACATAAATTGGTAGTTTCACTAGCTGTATTGTGAGAAACGCATTATGGTGGCTATTTTTCAGTTTTCATGCATTTGATGTTGAGTTTTACAAAATGTGGAGATGTGTTACCTCTAATTTGCAATGTATTTTTCTTGATAGCCTACTTTTCTGGCGTCTTTTTCGTGACAACAAAATTTTCCTTTTCTCTTACCACCTATTGGTCGTAAGCCATTTAGACACCTCTGCATACCAAAACCATCAAATTGTGTGATGATGGCATCTTTTAGGTCCTGATAGTCTGTTGTTTCTTCTCAGAAATTGAAGATGAAGATTGGGCATCCGAGATTTCTACTTGTCAGTAATCCTGACGTTTTGGACTCGGAAGTTTCCGGGGGCATTTCAAAGGAGCACGATGAGGGAAGCTATGATGGTGGTGAAACTCCTGCAGTCTTTCATTTCCCAGAGGTTATCCTTCAATTTGCGGGTCTTTTCTATAGTAGTTGGTGTGGGTCATTAATGCGTTCTATTCATCAACCCTTCAGGCATCAGTACGCTGTGTGCTTGACCTTCTTTTTTCTTCTTTTCTATGCTTCTAGGATTTGGTTATCCAAGGGGATAAACCAGTACTGTGGCCAATATGGCTGAGAGCTGCCGCTCCTGGACCAATTTCGTTATACATGGTGGTATATTACGAGGTTGATGAGGCATCAAGCATCATGAGATATCGTATCCTCCGCTTGTGCTATAATTTGGAGGTAAGACAAGCATGGTAACATCTGCTATAATTTGGGTTCAGTGTTTCTTTTGTTATTGTGCATTTCAGAACTCCTGCTCCTAGGTGATGCATAAACTTACTGTTTTGGTCAACAGGTTTTGCCATCAATTGATGTGTCTTTCAAAATTAGTAGGTGCCTGTCCAGTTTAGACGAAGTCATTATCCGCGTGGATGTCGCCGATAAAACTAGCACAGGAAGTTTTCAGATTCATCAGCTTTCTGCTGTTGGAAGCCAATGGCAACTGACCATGCTTCATCCTTCTGGCACCCCGTCGAGTTACATAATCTCCGGGCAAGCATTGTCTTGCTTTTTTAAGCTCAAGGTGGGTTCTCATTTTCGTGGTATTCATATAGGAGTTACAGCTGCTAGATAAAGGCTTTGCTTCTTTTACAAAGCAAGTCTGTTGTATAGAGTGACTATGGTGTACTATTTATCATAGAAGGTTTTAGAAGAGAGAGAACCTGTTATGCTTGATCATGTACTGCTGATGCTATTTTCGGGTTTGGAATAAAATTTACTATGTTTAAAAAAATATGACGATTCAAAAGTGATTGTTTCTTTGTAGACATTGTGTATTATATGGATAACATTGTGGATCATGTATCACAAGTTTGAGGTTCTGTTAAGAGTTTGCTCTCAACTAGGTATCAAAACAGCTGTGGCATAAGGACATCTGTTTCACATGAACTAAATTAGTTCTTGCTATGTGGTAGATCTGTTAGGTCCATGAATGACCTGCACCAAAATACAAATAACATCCTGAACTTTCTATTACAAACTTGGGTTTTTGGTAGCATTGGTTTTCGAACAGATAATAGTACGGATGGATAATGTCAGTAGTCCTTTTCTCGAAGAAAAAAATTCCGCCTTGCCACTTGGAACTTATTGAAATCATACTTCTGTGTTTTTATTAACTAATTTATATAGCATTTTTTACTTCGTCTACCAAATGAATATCTTATGACTAATTCATTCTCTTTGTGTTGGTCAGAATCTTGGCAAAAAGGGAACTTCTGTAAGTAGAAATTTTGTTGAACTGAGTACCGGGAGTGACAATAAGTGCCTCCTTGATACATTCAACTCACCTGTGACTGGTTTCCATTATCAAGAAAGAAGATTGCACCAGCGAAGGCTAAATCAGGTTGATAATGTGTTGCTTACCCTAGTTCTATGTTACAACTTTAATTGAATATGCATAAATTGTTGATATTAACATAAGTTTATACTTAAGATTGTCATTTTTTTTTAATTTTTTTTTGCGGTGCTTTAGCAGGAACAGCTTGATGCCGTGGACTTCATTTTATTTGCTCAATCACTTGAGAATAAAGACGAGCAGTTTCGAAATCATCCCCATCTCTTCACTTACCATGCTTGTCATTGCAGGCAAGTACTTTAGTCACACTGGCTCAGATTAGTACATAGTACCTGATCGACTTTGATTTGGGATTTTGCTGACAAATTCATGTCATGTGTAGGGTCGGAAGCACAAACCCGATCCTTTGGACTATGAACGGGCCACGGACCATACGCCACGATTTCACGACATCTTTCTGTGAAATATACTTGTGGATAACCATCCACAATTCACTAGACTCCAGACTATCTGTACATGTTAGTACCCACGACTCTGGTACTGTTACCAACACAAGCACTAGTCAACCAAATGATCAAGCCGTGGTTTCTTCGGATAATAAAACGGGATGGCATGATGTCTCCCTGGCAAACGACATCAAGCTCTCATCAGACATCCTCGGAGCCCGAGTTTTGAAGCAAGCATCACCAGAGAGCGTATCACCATTTATCTGGTCAGGCTCAATTTCCACTAAGTTGGAGATGGAGCCCATGTCTACCATTGAAGTTCCTCTCCAGTTATGTGTTTTTACACCTGGGATTTATGATATATCGAATTATCAGTTGAGTTGGAGCGTCCTTGCATCCGAAGTTCAAGGACCAGGAGCACGGATACCATCCTCTGGGACATGTCCAGGAAGCTCATTCTACATAACAGTGCTACAATCAGCTTAAGATATTTCATTGTTGACATCCTACCTAGTGTGTTGTACAATATGCCTAGATGGAAGAGGCAATGTGCGTCATCTTTTTGTGAGGTCTGGGGCGTTTTACTGCAGTATTTATTGTATTTGTTCCGAATTTTAAACTTAGAGCTCCTTTCCGTGGTGGTTCTTCGCTGCTGCAGTTCGATGTATATGACTTGATCTGTAACTACATTTAAGATTTGAAATAAGCTAGTAGGGATGGATGCATGGCTCTTGTCATGCTTTATGTATCTGTCTGGTTCGATTCATCATGCTTCTGTTTATGTACTTGTGACTTGGCGATTCTTAATTCGAGAAGTTCCAAGCGCAGCATGTGGAGTATTCCTGTGTCGCACGATGTAGATATTGACCATATGTTCATGATTGATGTAAGCAGCTTGACCTTGTCCTTTTCGTCCTTAACGGTGTAGTCCTGGTTGCAAAGTCGATGTACAAATGTGGCTTGTGGTTCAGATTGCATAGTTGACCTACTAATGTCGTTTTACTCCTGGTTTTGTAACAGTGCGACTTAGATTGGCCTGACAGACCAGGTTAGACTTTCCTCGGTATCATCTCACATGGATGTTGGATTCGTATGAACAAACAAAACTAAATTATACCATGATGAAACCATTGTATGCATTACATTTGAGACCAAGGCCAAAAATTCTTCATCCAACAGCTTAGAGATTTCATAAAACAGGAGTAGCAATGAAATAAATAACGATAATAATCAGAGATTGAGGTCTGGTTTACTGTCATGAACCTCTTCAGTACAAAATCTGCAAGAAATATTGGAAGGTTCCGTATGCAAACACTGAGAAATCCTTTTCTCAATCCACGCCAATCTCCTCTCGAGCCCCAAAACCCCACAATCTGAGATGATCCCTGTGTCTGACTTCCACAGCTTTCGCACAAGCACGAAGCAAAATGTAGTAATCAGCGTGGGCAACATAACTCAGGGAACCATCCTCTTTCTTCCTGGTATAGTGAAAATACTCCGACCTCTTCACCCTCTCCCTCGGCAGGATGTAGGTGAAGCGGTTCTCTTCCATGTCACCTTTCATTACTCTGATCGCCACAGCTTTAGAGCCAGCTCCAGCAAGAACCTCTTCTGCAGTGCTAGTTTGCGGATCGGGACTCACTTAAACCCTACATAATCTGATAATCGACACATAATGTTCTCGTCATTACTAACTTTTAAGCTTTCTTCTCCATCGCTGTCATCTGAATCTCTGTCGAGCCGTGATCTCTTATTGTTCGAGCCAATATCAGGTTCCTCAACAGCCCACCTCAGTTTTTGCATTATTATCTCATTTGTGTAATCTTGTGCAGCTAAACCAGAGAAGACGGCATCTCAACAATATTGGATATAACTCGGGAAGTCCTTGGCATGGTCTGTCAAATAAAATGAGGTAACACAAATTGAAAAATAGTCCAGTTAAAGGAAATGAAAATTCAAATTCAAATTTGTCATTTTCTTTTTTTTATACGAAAAGGAAAAAAAAATCTAATTTCTAAATCTAAAGCAAATTTTCCTGAATTGGGAGCGCATATGCGAGGGTGCAAAAACAGGTTCGGATTATGCCAACTTTTTCAATGCAAATGAAATTACACACGTCCAATTGGGTAGCAACATCAATATAACAAAACAAGAGCAAAAGAGAGTTTACCAAAATTGTTAGTTATGTTTCCATGTCTCTTTTCAGGTTGCAAAGAAGTTCCACAGCTTCAGACTTGAACTTATGAATAGGCGGGGTGCTTCCTCCCTCTTCATCTAAATCATCTAAGTCACCTAAATCTTGAGAATCGGGTTCTGCATCGGACTGATGTTTTAAGCTGAAGCTTTCGATCTGATCTTCCAAGGAAGGAGAATAGATTGAAGTAGACAGAGCTGATTCCCACTTGCCAAGACCATTTATATTGTACAAAATATGAATCGCCACGATAATTATGGACATATGCAAACACGACTAGGAAGCCTGAACTCATTGGCAGACAGCCATAAATCTGGAGGCATAGTCCATTCAAATATGCGAACTGCATATGGGAGAATCTTTTCCACGGGAAGAGATAGCCGTCTGAGATAGCGAGAAGCTATGGCGTGGAAGTTGACGGGAGGTAAGTTAAGGCCGATGCACTCTGCGATGGATCCAGCCATGGACTCGAGCTTCATTAGAGAGACGGGATGGGAAGGCCTAAACATATAACTCGCTGTCAGAGGACACTCTTCCAGTGCGTCCAAGGGCCTCTTCAATTTTCTTTTGAAAGCGGAAAAATACGAAAGCTTCCCTTCCATAATCCAACGTTGTATACTGGTTGGAAGAATTGGCTCCCTTGCAATATGACAAGCCAAATATGAAACTGCCAAAGAAGTGGATAGCGGAATCTTGCTTCTCAAGTATCTAAACCATAAAATCACCATCCTCCTGTTGTAAACATTACGAAGCTCGTCTTTGGCACATCTTGGTCTATCAACTTTTTGTTTTGGTTTTCCTGGAAAAACAGATAAAACGGATAAGCTATCAACAAATAACTCGCTGGACGGAGATGACCCAAACAAAAACGTGTTGTAAACAAAATATGTAAGCAATTAGCTTTTGCCATGATGCAGGACAACAACCACCACCAGACATGCTATATTGGTAAGCAAATATGTTACCAATATGAGGCACATAATCTGAATCCATCCCGATCTTCGTCCGTGGTCAAGTACACACACACATTAACTTTCCGTTCTATAAACATCGCCACCGAGTCCCTCACTACGACATCATCCAAGGAAGAGTGAGATCCATGACGAGGAAAAGAACCAAACTAGCATGGATCTTGAACGTACTTCAAGGCGAGCCACATTTCAAGTGGTTCACTGAGGAGAAGCTCAAGGAAATAAAAAGAAGAACTTGTCTTCTGCCCCCGACTCCTTGCTCAGTTGCCATCGGCCTAGACAATATCTGATCTCCCACCATCATCATCAAACCATCCTGTTTTTATATGGTCTCTCTCCTTCAGATAATTAGCGAAATTGTTGTTTCACTTCATTCGATCTTGCAGTGTACTTTTGCCCCCGTCACTCTTTTCCTTCTGCTTCTGCTCATGTTTCAAAATTTCAAATTAATGTTAATTATGTTTCCTAGTCTATATTTTGTATACATATTTATTACTTACCCGAAGAGGACCAAAGCAGACTAAAAAAACTGAGAAAAACTAAACAATTCGCAATTAATTCCTTTGAGAGGATACCTATTACGAAGTTGAAATCCACAAGAGGATTTCAACTTCGTAATAGGATACGAGGAGAGTAGTGCCTATAGGTACCGAAGCAGGCTCGCGGCTTGACACTTGCAGTCGCTGGTCCGGATGGTGCAGTTCTGATTGTACAGGCAAACCTCTTTGCCTACAAGTTTGCGACCGTTCCTATCCATGCTCAAGTTCAAGGACCTACGAACAGGTATAAGTCGGCAACTACGCTCGATAATATCTGTGGCAAAGAGAAAAAAAAGGGAGAAAGAAAAGGGTGATGAGATTCTCGCTAGATAATGAAGTGTTTGCAACAAAAGCTAGCGAACATCAAAATTCATGAGATATCCAGAAGATGTGAATATGCAAACATCATCATGCCCGGGAGGGAAACGACAGCAAGGTGAAGCCACAGTAGGAGAATAAAATAACTTTTTCCGATCCCAAATTACGAGAATCTAAAGCATAATATAATTGGCCTATGATTTTCAACATTCTTGATGGACGGCTCCAAAAATCGTATCTCGATTTATGCCTCTGGATTGCTGGAACAAGGCTTACCAGCTTCATTCACATTGGCATATAGTACAGATTACATAAATTAAAGAAAACTCCTCTTAATCCAATATATCATTATTTCAAAACATATTTGATCAAACTATCGAAATTCTGACAAGAATTTGATCCTCCAAAAGAACTCCATGAGAATCATACACAAGGTTACAACCATTCTGACAAGAAGTTAATTTCTCGTAATGAGAATCAAGGTGGTTCGGGTTCTACACTGAAAATATCTCCCACCGGTTCCCGGTAGTTAATTAGACAACTTTGAAGAAACATTGATGACAACTAGGTTACCAAAACTAGTTCACGACCTCTTCAGTCTTTTGACTTGACTCCAAAAATAGTCTGTCCGATGATGTCAAGAATAAATAAATACTAATAATAATACTAATAAATCTTTGTAGAATCAGATTCCAACAACAGCAGTGATGCTTAATCACCAAAAACATACATAAAGCAAAACCATGAAGAATTAATACCTCCACCTACAACTCTCTACTGTTCAAATCAGGCCTCTGTCCTTTAAAGTTGAAGGAAAGGGAGACCTAAAACTTGAATTCAAATTAAGTAAGAATAGAAAAAGAGATAGCTAAAACTTACAGCGTGTAATTCAATTTTACATGGGAAAAATTCGATCTTAACAGTCACGATATGCAGAGGCAAAAGCTGGAATCAAATTACTGTGAACAAAGCAAATGAACAAGATTTCAAGAACGTAATTCCACAAGTAGCCCATGATATTTTAAAAGGAATACGATTGGAAGCTCAACAAGACAAAGTTACGCAGTATAACTAATCAGTCTTCCGAGACGGAAGGACGGCAAATACAGACATGTTACCTCAATTAATCCAGGATGACCAGACAAATATTTTACTGCTTTTGAGAGTTCCCACAAGCAATAGTTGCTTGTAGATTTAAGGCTCCTATCTGTTGCTTTGCTCTCTTCATTCCTTTCTCCTCGAGCTTTTCGAGCAACAGCCTGATCGTGCTATTCATCGGAATCATTCCCTTCAGCACCATCTTTTCAAGAAATGAGCACGCATGCTCCAGCTTCCCTGCCTTAGAAAGTGCTTTCACCAAAAGAGTGTAGGTTCCAGCATCGGGACTTACATCCTTGCAGAACATGTCGTTTAGCAGATAATTCAACACCATCTCACTCGTCGCACACAAAGTTGTGTCGTATGCCACATACTCACCAAACCCTTATGATAGAAGAGAAAGAAGCGTACCATCATACAAGAATTGCCATTCATATTCATGCCAGAATGTTTTCGAAAAAAAGAAAAAAGAAAAGGAAAGGAAAAACACTCATGCCAGAGTAAATTTCGAGACCCATGTCGTACACTTTAAGTTAAACATGTTATGCGTATTCTCTCAAATATAAACGGGTATAAACGCATTTTGAAACCTTTCGGTTGAATGGATATTCAAATACCACTAGCATTGAGTAAGGGATAGACCGTGCCTTCGTTCACCTTAACCACAAGCATTGAGTAAAGTTTGATGCTACCATCAGTCTGTCTTGATTTTGTGCATGCACTTTTTGAACATCTCATTAGGCTTCAGCTGACTTTGATCCCTAAACCAGATTGTGGCATAATAAATCAAACCAATTGAAATTGTCAACGGCACGGCAAAATAAATCTTATACATCATAGGCCTTTTATTTTATTTTTTTTGTTGATAAATATACATCATAGGTCTTACTGATGGTTGGAATTTGAAAGGATAGAGAATTCTATAATTATCGTGTCGTGGCAGCTTTGTTAGATTATGAAGTTCCTAGACTGATGTTTCTCTGTGAAGTCCAAACTTCTTATGAAGCTAGGTAGGATGGTAAATGCATAGCGGTTCCATCAAATTCCATAAACAACCGAAGCTTCAAGCTCAGACAAGTAAATACATGTCAGATGCTAGACAAAATGCAGATGCAAGACATATAAACTTGATCCGCAGAGCGTGCAAATAGCATCAACAAAAGATCGGAAATCTAGTGAACTCAATTCATCACATTTCTTTCCATACTGCCAAAGGATGGTTATTTATAGGCGATTAAGTAAAATACAATCAGAGTAACCTAAGACACGAAGAGCATGCCATTTTAGACAAAGCAAATCATTTTGGATGCTTAGGAAAATGTAACTTGACCAATGCAGGAAGTTCAGCTAGATCAATTTTATCTTTCCCCAGCAAAATGCTTTTCAGCTTCTCGTCACAATTCACCACATTCTTATTGTTTGGATCCTGCGTAACAGGCAAGGACATATCTCATATCAGCATCAAAGCAAGACTACTCAGTGCATTGAGGGCAATATATTTAAGAAAATTTTCAAGAACATGAAATGCAGAAGAATTGCCTTACTTGGAGATTGTTCGTTTTGATGTACGACCATACACGCATGAAGCAACCCAAACGTGAAATCTGAGGTTGCCCCACAAATTCTCTAAGAGTCGAAGGAAGATTTGCAAGGTCGATCAAATCGGCAAGCTTCTTGGGGCTATCAGCAATAGTCTTCTTCACCCTCTGTGGAATCATTTCTTCAGTTTTTGTATTCCTAAAAGACAAATTGAAACAAATTGTGATTCATCATAAGAACCATGGTCTCTTGTTCATAGCATCAATTACAGATTTGACAGACCAGGTTATGCAAAGTTCCCACCTTCAACACACGCCATTGCTGTGACCCATGGGCTGGGGCTGACACAGACAATACAATTTCTGTCGTCACAAGGATACCAAAAAATATCTATTGGAAATTTATGGTATGCTCTTATGATAAAAGGTGCAAGCAAGTATATGCCTAGATATTTGACCATACAAAATTGCAGATGTTTGTGAAAGGACCAAACCTATCATGAAAAATGTCAAAACCGATTTCGTCATGGCTATCAGCATTCTAATTCCTTATGCCGATTTGATGTATGAAACACTCGTGTTTTGGGGGTTATTGCTTTGACTCATGGCTAATATGAAAACTAGTTCTTATCCTAGCATTTAGGACTAGATGGTCGAATTCCATCTAATAACAATCCAAAAGCAAAACTTCGTTTTTTGTAATAGCAGTCATATAACCATACAACACCCACAACAAACATGCTGTACAACTCCATTTGGTAGCAAAGTGACTATCTGGATATCATGCACCTACATATGTCCACCAAATTGACTCCTACACTCCACACAGCCTAAATGATCAGCGAACCGATGATCCAATGAAACCCAATGGTGATATGATCCTATGACCCTCTTTGTATTTCGAGCAGCACGAACAAGATACCAAAGAGTTCCATTGGCAAGAAAAAGTTTTTAAAATCTATGACAAAAAAGTTTGGTAGCCTGATTGGTACCAGATGGAACTTTCGTGCTGAGCGTTCCTGGCACTGCTCTCAGAGAAGTTCTAACCATCATACAACAGGAATGATTGACCTAACCCATAGCCCACTTAGTTTTTTTTAACAATTACTAACCATCATATACCAGGAATGAAGCAAATAACACGAGAACTGCTCTCAGAGGAATTTCATCCAACACGAGGTGTGCAAGGAATGTTCGACCAACAAATCGAACAAATCCACAGAATACAAAAGAGAATTATGGGGTAGGTCAATGATATATGATACCACGCCTCCGCATACGAAGAATCAGCGAACTAGCTAGCAGAGAAATACTTACGGTTATGAATCGCCTCGGAGCTGAGCGAACCCTGCCAACTGACAAGCCAACGTCTTGCCCCGCGAGACAGCAGGCAAAAGTGTGAGCAGCGTCTGCAGGTCTTGTGGACTCCTTTTGTTGTTACGACTTGTGAGTTTTTTATTAGAAGAGAAGGTAAAAGGTGGAAGGGGTTGAAGTTGGAGGAATTAACCTTTGGACATGTAATTTTATCTCGATTTGTTTATAAGTTTATAAAATAAAGTAAGGATTTTTATAAAAGAAATTGTGAGTTTAAAAAGGAAAAATGAATTGATAAGATTATAATTTTTTTGTTTTAATATTTTTTTAATCTCATATTATTTTAACGTTTTTTTATTCGGATCGTCCCACGATATATGCAACGTACTAAATTTGAAATCCTATTAATATAAAAAAATCAACTCGTTATAACATATTTTATTGACTTTTCTCAACCATTAAATAAACTCACTATCATCCAAAAAAATAAAAAAACCAAAGAAGTAATATACATAATTTATAACCTTGAATTTGGGAGGTTTAGTAAAAAGAGTAAAGCAGGTTAAGCTTTACTTCCTAATTCCTCACCTCCCTTCATAAAACTCACAAACACATAATTAGGGAGTGTTCTCATATCAATCTCTTTTCTTCCTTTCCTTCCTTTCCATTTTGCAACTCACAAATTTAACCCGTCTATTTGTGAGGTTTTTTTAGTAGAACGTTAATTTTATTTCTCCTCCAAAAACCCAGATTTGTATACAACCAACCCTATATCACATTAATGTCTAATGCAATTCTAATTCTGAAAAATCTCGACTAGATCACGAAGTTCAAGAAAGGGTCAAGCCCAATTGCGAGAAACAAGAAATCAAGCCTTAACAACCCGAACTAGAACTGAGCATGATCAACACATCACAGCATACATAACAGACTATAACATCAAATTACAACAGATGCTACATTCTCAACTATTCTACGTGCCACAACTAATGGGATACTGTTTTGTTGTTTAAAAGCTCGTGCGTTCCTTTCCCTCCATATTTCATAGCATAAGATAGCTATTAGTCTCCTTCTCCTCTGCGCTTTCCTACTTTTTTCACGAGACACCTTCATCGACCAGTCCAATCATTCCATGTGCTTCGTCTTCTATTCTTTAACCACTCGTCATTAATCCACTGTAGTACTTCATTTGTAAACAGGCACATCAAGAACACATGATCCTTTGTTTCAACTTCACAGTTACATAACTCACACTTATCATCATCCACAACACCCCATTGCAGCAATTTTTCTTTCGTTCAAAGCTTATGTAATAATAGTATCCGCATTAGAAAGCTTTGCCTTGTCTATATTTCTTTCCCCCAAATCAGTTTTGCCCATTTCACAGAGGTCCTTTCTCATACAAAGCTACATGCCCCTTCTGCACATCATACCCAGCATTCCAGCTCATACGCCCATCTATTTCAAGATCAGAATTCAACTTCTGCATCATTGCATCCTTCACTGGTAATAATGCGTTTCATGCCTAAGGATGGCTTTGTTTCTTCCAATCAGCCACACAGAGCTGTTCTTGATGTAATACATATTCATCCATTTGATCCACAACGTTTCTTTCCCTTGCTGGGTTGCCCACATTTGCTTAAACAACATTGCTTGATTCCAGACAATCAATTTTTTCAATCTTAGTCATCATTGATTCCTTGGACAACACTCCTGCTCCCATGACACAACTGCACTCCTTCGATTCATAGGATTGCAAGTCCATACGTATGCCCTACACACACTACAAAAAAATAGCTGATTTGCGACAGTCAATTCTGTCGCAATCATTGTGTAGTAGAATTTATTATCTTTTTATTCATCATCCGAGGATGATAGATCAGAATATGATGATTTCTCAATAGGGTATTCACTGGAATACTCAGTCAATGTCAAACTCTCATCGGATTTTCCGATGAGAGTAAAGAGAGATTTATCCTCCAAGTTTCAATTGTTTTGAAATTAAAAGAAAAAAAAGAAATTAGGAAAAGACTCTTAGAGAGAAGATTCTTATTTATGGAATTTTTCAGAGAACGATAGAATAGAAATCCATAATTCGTCGATCATTAGGACAATCGTCTGAATTGGTTAAAGATTTAGAGGAGTTGAACAACGATTTACATATTCGATGCACTCCGACTGATTCTGAATATTCACACTGAGTGAGTAAATAGGATAGTTTTACAGATTATTTATAGACTTATTTAGACCGATTATGGACGAGGTTAATGAGATATGGAGTCTTTTTTCTTCATTCTATCTATCGAGCATGGCGAATTCATCAGGAAGAATTGTATCAAAAATACTGTCAAATGTATCAAGAATTGTGTCAATGGATTCATCATCGTCTGAAAGAATTATATCAAGAACCCCTAATAACCAACAGACCGCAAGGACTTGTCCTTGTGTGTATTCTATTGGAATGAAAACTTGACGAGTCGATCGACGTATACGTCTTACTTTTACTAATATATTGGGAGTTACTATACATATTGCTTGACGTAAAACAGATAGTGTTTTTCTTTCTATCTTTTGTTTAATATTTTTCAGGGCTTGATAGAGAATTTGATAAGCCAATCCTTTTTTGTGTGTTTTAAAATACGATTAACCAACATGGTAACTAAGTGATTACGAGAAAGTGACACGGATTTTTCAGTTGTTTCTTTTGCAGTTGTTTAGCGACGGACTTGCGACAAGAAGAGACTGTAGCAAAACTTTTAATCGTTAAATCAATGAGCGACGGACGTCATAAAATCCGTCGTTAAGTAGCGATAGAGTGGTTGCAACTTAGCAATAGAAAAAAAAATCAGTCATGAACTGTTATTCCTGGACTACATTGATTTGCGACGAAATATGTCGCTAATTTGCGAATAAGGATGTATTTTCCATCGTAAATCTAGTTTTCAGAAGAAGAAAAATTAGAGCTTTGTGTACTATGTACAAACAACCATACACTTGGGAACCATTTTCTGGGTTGTCAAACAAGCATATAACACCAACCACACATGCAAGTTGCATATCATAATTCCAATGACACAAGTTACATGATATTATTGTCTAAATAATCAAAACATCCAACAAAAAGTCTTAAACAAAAAAACCCAAAATACATGAGTCTGATCGGACGGGCCGAAAGGAGACGATGGATCACGCGACTGATAAAAAGGCCGATCAAGCGGGTTGTTACTGCACTGATACTGTTACGACAGCCGGTGGACCAACTGTGTCAGCTCATCAATGCGTGCCCACATAGATCGACCGATGAAGACCCCTTTCTACCCGAGGACAGTGTGTCCTTTGGGTAGTACATGGAGCTGGCGGACAAGATCATAAATGTGCCCTTTCTTGCAGCCAGTCGTTTGAAGGTACGTCGACCTCTGCACGTCCATCAAATTAATATATGTTATTGAACGATTAGACGTGATTTGTTATGAAAACAATATATATATTAATATATATAAAATAATACAAAATACATATATATTATAATTATTATAAAAAATAAAATAAAATATTCTTATAAATTTTAACACATAAAAAATGATAATTTTTTCTGATCAATTCGTGAAAAAATGATAATTTTAATGGGACGAAGTCATACATTCCGATGAACCCATAACACAAGTCAAGTCACATCTAAAAGCTTTGCGTATAAAATCTCTTCTTAATCCAGTCAACATCACCTCCTCTCTACTCCAACTACCATTCCTCTCATCTCTTCTTCCCCTAAAAAATTCAACCTCCGATTCCTTCCTCTCATATCCTTCCTCATTCGTCTCATCTCTGCCCCCGCAAACAATCACAACCTGTCCACCTTTTATTCCTCCTCCGATGGCGCCGCACTCGAAGTTCCTCATCGTCGCCTTCCTCGCTCTCCTCGTTGCTTCTGCTGCTCGCATCTCCCTGGCCACCGAAATCCGATACTGCGGTATAAACAACACCGTCAAATAAACTTTTGAATTGATTCGATTTGATTCGTTGTTTGTGATGTTTTGTGGAATTGGTTGTTGGATTAGTTTTGTTTATGCTGATTGTGTTTGTTTGATCCGTTTGATGAGAGTTTTGGGGGTCTTGTGGTGGACGAGTTGTTTGTTTGGTTTGGATGTGGTGGACTTTTAGGGTTTAATGGATTCTGAAACAATTTGCTATCCGGTGTACGTGATGAGGACTCGTCTCCTAGAGATCGTAATGGTTTGACTCTGTGTACTTTGTTGGAATTTTTTTGATGATTTTATTTGAAGAATAGACCCTTGATAATATGTAACATTAGTTCATAGCCGACGAGTCGGACCTCTTAATTAGACACTTCTTTCTAGGGTGACTTGGCGAAAACATAGGAATCGCAACCTTTTAACCGTGCGATCAGATTAACGTGTGTTGAATTTTTTGTTAGGGGAATGGAAATATGATCCTTAACGTTATGAGCTGTTATGGAGATTCTGGAGGTTTTGATTACTACAAGATATTGATTAAGAATCTGAAATACATATTGGTAACACATATTGCTAACACCACATTGTTTGTTGGTTCACAATGTGATGTTCTTGTGTTCACCAACTCTGATATAGTCTCGGTTTGCGGGTTTTTGGGTGCAATCAGGGTTTCCATTGGCAAACCTTTGAAAAAAGAATAAGAAATGCTAATATAGTCGGTTGATGTGTTTTTTTTTCCAAGGACTCTTTGATAAAGTTGTCAAGGATTCTTTTAGTAGATCGATGAATGCTTTATCAAACTGTTCTTCTGATGCTCTCCTTTCTCCGGGACTATATTGTCGTGATAAGAGTTTGGTTAGGTAACAATTATATTTGGTTACAATTAGCTGGTGAGCACAAACACAGGCTCTTAGTCATGGGTAACTTGAGTGTGGTCGGTAACCGGCATACCTTTTTCCTTAAGTGGACGGGTTTGGTTTGCATTTTGTGTTCCTTTTTTTGTTTCTCATTTTCACAATATATTGCTTGTGCTAGACTTTGGCTGACAATCCTTCTTTTATTTGTCACTGATTCTTTATCATTGATGGCATTTCTGAGGAAAGTTCATACCAAAGCTTGTTAAAATCTGAACCCTTAGCTAGCTAGGTCGTTCTAACAGTTCAGAGGGCTTTGGTGAGTTAAAAAAGGTCGAAATTAGGAAATTCATGCCTTTTTTGTTACTTGTGGCGGTTGAAATGGCTGCAGATAGGAGTGCTGATTATGATGTGAAGGTGACTGGAGTTGAGATATCACCTGATCCTGTTGCTAGAGGCCAACCGGCTACATTCAGCATTTCTGCCACTACAGGTTAGTTCATTGTTTCAGATCTACATTCGCGAATTTAAGTCTAGTGAATTTGCCGCTTATGATATTTTGTGTTACATCTGCTGATATCAGTATATTATTTCTGCAGGAAAAGCGATCTCTGGAGGGAAGTTGGCTATCGATGTTGCGTATTTTGGATGGCACGTTCATAGTGAAACTCATGACCTCTGCTCAGAGACATCGTGTCCTGTTACGTCTGGAGATTTTGTAATTGCTCACTCCCAGGTTTTGCCTGGTTTCACTCCTCCGGTGAGTCACTTACCGTGTTAGTTGCTCATAACTCTGGAACTTGGCTAGGCTTTTTGTGCTGCTAATGCAAGAATTTCTCTCTTCATTGGCAATGCCTCTTCATTGGCAATGATTCTTGGTATTTTCAGTTCATTTTAGAATCGAACATGTTCAATTTTCAAGCAAGTGCTCAAAATTTTAGTATCTGGTTATATCCTGTCTGTTTGCTTTGACCAAACCTGATCTTTGGTTATAGATTAGATGTAAGATGAATTTTTCTTAAGGGGACTGTAAGGTACTAGCCTTTTGTTTGTTTCCTATTTTTAACGGTGTTGCCAAAGGTGGTGGTGTCGAAGTAGGCATTATCACATTGGTTTGCTAATTGCACAACTCAGAGAATCCTAGAAATTAGGATCTGATTTCATGGAGACTATAATAAAGACATCATATATCTCGGATTCTCGGTTGGATTGCTCATCCCTATGCTCCAGTTTTTAACAAACGAGAGGTGCTTTTCTTCTGCTTGTATCAAGCGTTCAGTCTTTCTCGGGTGTTAGACAGTGGTCGACCTGGAGGTTGGTGAGCAATGAAAAAGTGTTGGCAAATATCTCTCTCTCGAAATTCGTTCTTTATCCCATTGCCAAAATAGTTGACCTGTTTAATGATGATACTCAGCTTTGAAATGTAAGTAATCTCTCTTTCTGATGATTGACTGCTTGCAGGGTTCTTACTCTCTGAAGATGACAATCGTGGACGAGAACAAGAACCAACTCTCCTGCATCGGCTTTGATTTCAGCATTGGATTCGCATCGTCTGTCTCTGCACAGTGATGCGCCAGTGCCCCGTACGATCCTCGCTCTTTGTGTCATGCCGTGTAAAAAGCCTACTCTTACGATTAGTAAGAGCCTGAATAGAAGTTATATAAAAACTTCTCTGTCTACGATGCTTTGTAAAGCATATACTCCTAACAGTTCAAACTAGTTTTCTGCCCGTGTCCAAGTGTCTTGTGCATGTGATAGTTTTGCTCTATTTAAACTATAAGTTGAAATAGCTTGATGTGTATGACAATGTCTTATATTGTGTGGATCGCTATACTTCTGCCCTTGTTGTTGCGGACACAATAGTTGAGGAAACTAACAAACTCTTGAACCTTAACTATGTCTCAAGATGTAAATAATATTCTTGAGCGTAACTAACTCTTGAACTTTTGACTCTCAAGATAAATGATGAGCAACAATAGTTTTCAATCACACAAAAAATTGGCATTCAATATTTGAAACTTCATTATCTCATCCACAAATCTTCCTTAAAATATGAAGACTATGTATTCATAAAAATTATATTAGGATAAAAATATTATATCTGTCACAATAAAATTATAATATTTTGGTTGTTTCAATTAAATTATAATTTTTATCTATTTAAAAAAAATTCCTTGTGAAAATATCAAATCATCTTTATTATTTATTTTATATTATATCAATTCTTTTCATCATTTTTTCTATTTTTCTTTTTATTATTCCTCTCCCTCTTAAAAATCAAAAAATAATTTAATATTTACATAAAAACTCAACATTCATATCAAGCCTTACAAATTTGTTGGGGCATAATCAAAAATTTATATCATCATTATTTTGCATAATGAGTTATTCATAAGTACATGTTTTGATTCATTGATTACAAATAGAAAGATAAAAAAGTTGAATCTAATCGAATTTTCTACTAACTCGATCTCAAGTTCGAATTATGTTAATTAATTACCCAATTTAAATTCACAAGCCAAAATTAGTCCCAACATACAAGTGGAGTAGGTGTGATGGGATTTATCATTGAACGTACATTGACAGTACAACACGTGTCATGAGTTATTACTCTGCTAGCATTTCCGGCAAACAAATCGGCCTCATTTCCCGACAAGCACGACCACCACCTCATCCTCCGCCTTCACCTTCGCCGCCCCACAATGCCAAACCAACGACTCCTCACCCCTCTCCTCCGCCGCACTCTTCCTCTCAACCACCGCTCCCTTCTGCGCCTCCAACCCCTCCCCTTTCCTTCCCCTTCACCGCCCACCGATCACTTCCCAAACCCTAGGGTTTGTGATCCAGTCACAGGAATCGGGTTCTCGGGTTCGAGGTGGGTGTTTGGGGCTAGTTTTTTGTGTCGATTGGGTGAGGGTGGCAAGTGTTGGAACTGTGGGTTAGGGTCTGGGGATGGGATAGTGGGGCTTGTTTGTGAGGGGTGTGCATCCCGTGGACGAGGTGGCGGTCGATTACTTTCGGATTTTTGGACTGTGAGTTTGCCTGTGATTGTGGTGTGTGGAGTCTGATTGTTTGTGGTTTGTTGATGGTTTGCTGATGTTTGATATCAGGGTAGCTGAGTGGTGTGTATAGAGGAATCAACTGAATTGAAACTGTTCAGGGTTTTAGATAGAAAGGGACAGTATTGTGACCAAAACATCTGTGAAAGGTTTGAAGCGTGGACAATGCATGAGCAACTGGCTGAGTAAATAATGATTGCGAAAGTTATTGGTTATTGCTTTCGAGCTTGTGATGTTTTGTCATGGGTGCTATGATACCATTGTGAGGGATCAGCTATACTAAAAACTCGGAGATATATGTAGTCATATGTGGCCTCATATTTGCTTTAGATAGAAGGTCCAATCTGTTGTTTTTATCTTTTTTTTGTATGAATTGAAGATGGCTGGCTACGTGCTAAAAGTGTATTTGCTGCATTAGTGGTATTTATTCAACCGACGAGGTTCTTAAGGGGCTTTTCTCAGGACAAAAACTGTTTTGGAGTCCGAGATTTGAACTTGATTGTGTTCATTGCTGTTTTTCTTATCTGCACTTTCTTAATACTGGAATGGTATCCACATAATGGAATAGTTGACAACCTGTGACAATTGGGCTATCATTAGGGAGAAGAAGTTTGACATAGAGCTGGGTGGTCTGGAGGGCAAGTACAAGGAATGGCAGAAGAAATTGCACCCCGATCTTGTTCATTCAAAATCTGAGGTTTGCATTTCGTGCACAGATTTTGGCAAATTTTCATTCCACATGAAGTGTTTCCTTGTTGCTGATTTATAACTGTTCTTCTTAGAGGGAGCAAGCTTATGCTGCTGACAGTCTGCCAGAGTAATTGATGCTTATAGGACACTGAGTGATCCTTTGTCAAGGGCAGTATACCTTGTAAGCAGTTGCTGACTTTGCTTTTTATTGTTTTCCTGCCATTGGATGTTGCATCATGTCTCAGTGTCTTGCTCATATTCCTTATGTAGTGGAATTGTGTTTGTTTATTTTTCATGACATGCTAACTATGGTGTAAGTTTTACTTGTCATCTTCTTTCTATAAAGCAGTTCTATAATCCCGTTTCCAATCCTTATTCACTGCTCATCTAATTTCATTTCAATTTTCAGATCTTCGAAGTTCCCAGCATATCATCATCCTATTTTTCTATTCTTTATGTACTTGCCTCACATCTTCTCTCAGCATCTGGCCTTTCTCGATGTTTAAGTGATCATGCTTATCAGATGCTTCATTCCCTAGATCTGAACATATCTGGTGAACATTAATGGAACTGATATGGGCTTCAAGTGTTTCCTGTTTTTCTGGAATTGCCTCCAATATGATAGTGTTAAAAGACTATGACTTGGATTTTAAGAAACTAGTTATTGAGTACTATATAGCTGATCTCTTTGCTTCTTCAGCAATTATTTATGTTAGAATGATGAACGAACGCTAAGGGCAGGTCTTGAGTTCATGTTAGGCTACATTAGATAAAGATTGTCTAGCATTTGATCAAGTGCCATGGTGGCTTGGTTTCCACTGCATTATTTATGTTGTTCGTTGTACTAACGGAGGATGAACTGCTTGGTGAGAGGAGTGGCTTATCATGTAGTTGCTGTATTTTCTCAGTCATGTATCCACGTTTATTTCATTCTAAAATTTGATTATTTTTCCAACATAATTGCATTTGTGGTGATGGGTGGATATTTGTTGTGACCACTTATGCAGATGATGGAAATCAGAGAAGCTGTTGACGAGGCTGCAGGTTCTCAGGGACTAAGGAGTATCCAGACACAGGTAAAGATCTTGATTCTGTTATTGGTGCTAATGAAGCAGACGGCCTTGTTGGGAACTTAAGATTTCGTTTTGCTTATTTGGTATATTCCCAAATGTTTTAGCCTCCCCATGCTTTCTGCTAGATTTCACACAGCCCGTTTTCTTGTTTTCTCTTAATTGTGTCTGTATTAGCTGCATTTTTTGGTGAAATAAAATAATGTTGACAATCGCTTAATCTATGTAGTTTGGGCTAGCCTTGACTAGTAGCCGATGTTTCTTTCTTCACTACTTCAAGTTGGTCAGGACTGAGTTCTGCATCATATATTAGGCCGGTGTGATCATTTTCTACAGTGCTAGTTGGATTTAGTTTTGCATTTGATATCTGATACTTTTCGGTGTAGGTTCATGAGAAACAGAAACAGTGGGCAGAGTCTTTCTTCTCGAAGGCTTTTCAAGACAGGAACACAGATGCGGCGTTGAATTCCATCAGGAGACTGACATATTGCAAGCGGGCAGATGAGGAAATTTTGAAGAAACTCTGATGATGTCATCATGCATTGTGGCCTTTTTAGCATTCCCAGTGCTCGTTTGCGTGCATCGACTTCCGTGGATTGGGGTGGAAGTTGATGAATGACTGGGGTTGATATATCAGGTCTCAGTGTATGAACGCTGACGCATAGATCACTTTGATGAGCTTCTGCATCACTGTAGCAGAGTCATGTTTGTTGGGGTACTTGACGGATCTATAGTATGAAGTGCAATTAACTTTGAGTATGTGTTTTGCTCATTTTCACCATCAGAACAGGCCTGCTGCTCTAGAGTTTGATTCAGTAAACAGTATGCAAAAGGGTGACGATGGGGCTTGCGAGGTAATGAATGGCTCACTCTTCGATCCAGGTCCTAACATTTGATTTTTCTCACATGTAGAGTAGCTTATTTGCTGAATCGTTCTTGTCTTTGTGAATCAATATCCAGATGTAACTTTAGCTTTGTAAGTTGACAGTTCGTCATTTATAAGGAGATTAGAGATGAAATCATGGAAGCAACATAGGTGTGCTTCTTCTCCTTGTTTTTTTATTTGTTTTCCTAAGTTCATGCATAGACGTGCAGGAGGGTACAATGCCTTGTAGACGGATTATTTTGAGCAATTTCAGATTGAGAATTGAGAAGATATTCTGTGTCGACCAATCTAATCTTCTTTCATGTAATGCGCAATCTAGATATTCTTTTTCAGGTAAGAATCTCTATATTCCAATTTTTTTTGACATGATATTTGCTTATTCATCCAATAGTGTCGTTGATTTAAGCATTCAGATTAAGTATGTTAGTAGCATACAATTAGAGTTTTTTTTTTGTTGATGATTAAAATTTGTATTTTCCCTTTGTATTTTGTCCGCTGACACAAATATAGTTCTTAGAAATTAACGTTGTCTATTTTTTAAATTATTTTTTTTTTCATTCTTTTTGGACAAGATGATACTCCTTTGTCTTGAAGGGTTCCCACAGAAATACCCGTAAACACAAAAAAAATCCCATTCTTCATTTTCTCTCTCTTCATTGTTCCACAGAAAACTGAGAAAAATTCTGGAGATGATGAAAAACCCTTCCCCTCCTCTTTTACAATCACATTGATCCAATTCAATTAAGCTTCTCATTAATTTTCATCAGCCCATTGGTTTTTTCAAGTGATGCATGTATTCCATGTAAAAGATCAGATTTTTGTTATTTGTCTGATGTGGGTATTGTTCCATGAATCCTAGTTTTCATTGTTTTGAAGGATTCTGTGATCTGGGCATCCTCTAGATCTTGCTTTCGTCGTGATTGATGTTGGCATAGTGGATTTTTGATTTGTGATATTGATTCATTTTGTCCATCGTCGTCCTATCCGGTGGTCGTGGTATTGATAAGATTGGTTTTGTATCATCTTTATGTGATTCTTAAAGCTATTTGGTGCTTATGAGATATAGCGTTGTCTTGGCTTTTGGTGTTGCATTGTTGGTTAAGAGCCCTGACAAGTGAGAACCCATTTGGAGGAGGAACAAATGGGTTTCTGATCTGGGCGTTGACTGCAATTTCTCAATGGTGAAAGAGACGAGGGTAGGAACTTGTATAAAATTGTCTCATGGGGAATACTTGTGTGTCGAGGCTCACGAAGGAGGGTGTTTTTCAATCGGTTTCAAGATCGATTGGGTGGTCTAGACCAGGGAAGAGTGTCACGACTTCAGAGAACAATACGAGCGATCGATCTTGTAGCGACAAGGCAAAGGATGTTGAGGATTCTGTTCTGGTGAAGCCACCTGAGCCAGCTAAGATAGTTAGGCAAGAGAGTAGATTATCGCGACAGGTGAGCACAGTGGTGAGGCAGGAGAGCAAATTGGCGAGGCAGGAGAGCAAATTGGTGAGGCAAGAGAGCAGGTTAGCAAGGCAAGAAAGTAAAGTCGTGCAACCTAACCAGCCTGTGCGGCCAGAGAAGCCAACCCATGTCAAGCGTGTGTCGAGTGTTGAGCTTCAGATAGAGTCTGTGTTGAAGACGAAGACAGGAAACTTGAAAGATGATTATACATTGGGGAGGAAGCTAGGACATGGCCAATTTGGAACCACTTTCCTCTGTGTCGAGAAAGCGACGGGAAAAGAATATGCTTGCAAATCCATTGCAAAGAGGAAGCTGGTGACAAAAGAAGATGTGGAAGATGTGCGAAGGGAGGTTGAGATAATGCATCATTTAGCAGGGCATCCAAATGTGATTGCGATAAAAACTGCTTATGAGGATGCTGTCGCTGTTCATTTTGTGATGGAGCTGTGTGCTGGTGGTGAACTTTTTGAAAGGATTGTTAAGCGGGGGCACTACACGGAGCGGAAAGCAGCGAATCTTGCCAGGACGATAGTTAGTGTTGTTGAGGCATGCCACTCATTAGGAGTCATGCATCGGGATCTTAAGCCGGAGAATTTTCTGTTTGTCAATGAGAAGGAAGATTCGCCTCTCAAGACGATAGACTTTGGATTGTCGATATTCTTCAAGCCAGGTACATCTGATTCTTTATGTTCTGCCTACGATATTAGGCATATGCCACGATTATGCACTACCTAATCTTGTCTATACTTCATTACAGGCGACATTTTCAATGATGTCGTCGGAAGTCCATATTATGTTGCTCCTGAGGTATTGCGCAAGCGATATGGTCCAGAAGCAGATGTTTGGAGTGCTGGGGTTATCATTTATATTCTCCTGAGTGGTGTGCCGCCTTTTTGGGCTGGTAAGGGACTTAAAAATGATGAGATAAACTGCCTTCATGGATTTTTGCATAAATGCTAGTTTTTCATGTTCAATGCTTCTGTTACTTTCATGAATGTGAGACTTCTTTCTCTCTTTTTTCCCTATGTTAAAAACAGAAACTGAAGAAGAGATTTTCGAAGAAGTCCTGCACGGTGATCTTGACTTCTCATCGGATCCATGGCCGAATATTTCTGAAGGTGCAATAGATCTGGTCCGAAGAATGCTTGTAAGAGACCCCAAAAAACGATTGACCGCTCATGAAGTCCTATGTGAGTTTGTCTCAGTGGCAATTTATATCAGTCTCTCAGTTTACAGCAGTTCAGCATAGGGGTTCCAAATTTTATAAGTGCATATGATGATCTCGAAAAACGTTTTATCATGGATGTCCTGGTCATCCTCGACATCATCTGGGCATTAAAGTACCACCGTGTGGGATCACCCATATGAATCATCTAGTCTGTATGAAGATCATTATCTTGTTTAAAACTATCATGAGTTTTGCCCATCTCTTATCTATCAATCTCGCTGGGTCTTCCGTGTTCTGTATGTTCTGCAGGTCATCCGTGGATTATGGCCGATGGCTTGGCTCCGGATAAGCCCCTTGATCCTGCAGTCCTAATTCGATTGAATCAATTTTCAGCAATGAATAAGCTCAAGAAAATGGCAATTAGGGTAACTGTCCTCTTTAGTTCATACAGATTCCACTTGAGATAAAGTTCAAAGTGAGTTTCAAACTTATTGTCTACAAATATTCATGCTCTAGGTAATTGCCGAGAGCTTATCTGAGGAAGAGATTGCAGGGCTTAAAGAAATGTTCAGGATGATAGACACAGACAACAGTGGCCAAATCACTTTCGAAGAACTCAAGGAAGGACTCAAAAAGTTTGGCACCAGCCTTGAAGAGTCTGAAATTCAGCATTTGATGCAAGCAGTAAGTATCCTAGTTGAATCATCTATTCATCTTTATGATAATTAGAACTCACAACTTAGTTCAAACTCAAACAATGTCATTGATCGTGGTCTTCTGAGATCCAAAATGAGATAATGCATTAGAGATTTTTGACCGGAGATATTCCTTATCGTATGAAAAATGTATGTATGTTTTACCACGATATATTTTTTTGCTATCCTCTTGATGCACGTTGAGAAAACCCCTGATATATGGATTAGGATTCGCATTTCCCCTGACCTACTGTATAGACTTGCACTACATCGCCTCCAACAGACGATTTCAGGCCAGAAAGAGATCTTGTCCAAGGGATTTTCTGACCCTATGCTTCACTGGTCTAATAGTGCAATTTTGTTGGGCTTGCAGGCTGATGTCGATAACAGTGGCGCAATTGACTACGGGGAGTTCATTGCAGCAATGTTGCACCTAAACAGACTCGAAAGGGAAGATCATCTATTAACAGCTTTCTCCTATTTCGACAAAGACGGCAGCGGCTACATCACCAGAGAGGAACTTCAACAAGCTTGTCAGGAATTCGGTGTAGACGATATTCATTTGGAAGAAATCATCAAAGAAGCTGATCAGGACAATGTACACACTCCTTATATCCATCACTTGATTGCTTTCCTATCTTCTCACATTCACTTTCGAACCTCATTGATCTTCTCTTGTTTGCTCATATTCCTATCCCTTCACATCGTTATCATATTCTTCGAACTTTCAGGATGGTCTGATAGATTACAACGAATTTGTGGTCATGATGCAAAGAGGAAACGTCGACTTGGTTAGAAGAGGAGCACAGAAGCATGGTAGTGTTGGTTAGGGGAGTCATTAAAGGTTTGTTAACAAGACTGCTTACATTCAGCTTTCCACACTCGGTTTTCTGCTTTCATTGTAACATTCCAGCTTTCATTTGCATTGTACAAACGAAACATCACAGAGAAATATTTCATCCAGTTGGAAAGTAAATGACCTGCAGCAGCTGGTATATGGCTTGAAGTCGTTCCGCTGAGGTATCAGTTTGGTTCAAGAGATCCTACAACTCTCACATTGTAAATGAGATATCAGGAGACGGGAAATACTGTGCCTCTGCCTCTGCATTTGTATTCTTTGCGCTGAGACCGCTCCTTCATGGAAACCGAAGGATGGCAAATGCCTGTGGTGTATGCTTGGACTGATGCACGAAACAACGGAATGGGCGCAAACTGCTTCTGCGGTTTTGGTGAAATGCCATCTTGTTTTATGGACACTGTTTTCTGCAATTGCTGTAGAGTTTAGAACTGTATTAGAATGTGGAAGTGTTTTGCACCTTTTTTTGTGAATAAGAGGTCCAAATGGACTATATATTCCATTACTCCTTTCACGCATATGTGTTCAGAATAACGTCGGGCAGGTTAGGATCCCATGACCCCTTCCGTTGGCAAACCGAAGCATGTCATAACAGGTGCCGTAACATTTGCTTCACGATGCACCCTGAAACAATGGAAATAACTAATGGATTTTATCAAAAATAGACAATCCTCTATTATCCCCCGCCTCGGATCTATCTGCTTTTGAAGATTTATCACATCAGAGACTTGCTTGCAATCTGTCTCCAAAATCACCTTCGACACAGCCATGTTATGCACTGTTTTTAGATCTTTTATGAGTAAACAATACAGTAAGTATATATCCCTTTTACTATTAACGTAATGAATTATAGACTAATACCATGGATGGTTCACTTTCTCTACCATTAACTCAAAGGATTATGATACATGATTTTTGTAATTCCCTCATTTACTCTTATAACCTCTAACCATTCACCTTCTTATATTCAATACATATACGTAATTCCTAATTCTTAGAGCCTATAAATAGACATCCTTGTAAGCTTATGAGATGTGAAGGGAGTAATATAATATGGTTCCATGTTATTTGGTTTGCATCTCATTCTTATACTAATTTCTCCATTGTGCTATTGATAGATCATCAATTTCACAACACGTTACCAGCACCATCGTCTCTATCGTATCTATCTCGTGCTTCGTTGTCTCTTAAAAGGAGCAAGATATAAGATTAGTAAGTTTTATTAGAGGTGGTGTTCCTGGCTCGAGATGGAACAATCGCCTCTATCATGTCAACCATAAGCACAAGTGCTCACGATCATTTCTGCAATTTGTATCTTGGCACGATCGGATCTGATATACTATGATATGAGATTAGTAAGTTTTTTTTTCTACAAATTAACTTATACTACTTCACTACATACACTTTAAATCCATGTTATATGTACATGCCAATGATCGACTTTCATGATTTTAAACTAGTGGGCATGTGTTCTTTGGTTGTTGTGACTGTTCTTGGTTGTGTGAGATAGGATTTACTTCTGATTAAACTATGAATCGATTTTGTTAAATATCTTTTTGTATGAATCAAAGATCACTGAAAAAGCTTGTCACAAGAAACAATAAAAAAGAAAAAAGAATGAATTCAAAACAAATGAGTCGTGGGTTAGGATGATCGCTCCTTGAGATAGTATGTAGTGTCATCTCATATATTGGTATATGTTCTCAAGAGCATGGAATATTGTGTGACCCGAAGTTCACAAATATGAATCATTGAAAAAGTCGCCTAAAGTTCACTGATATCAAAATTAAAAAGATAAGTGTCGTTTTCATATCAATGATGTTGCACTCTCGAAATAGTGCAACAAATTGTTCCAAATATCATGATGGAACTATATTTGTGCCTCACGGAGAATTTAAATATTATAATAATAATAAAAACTGCAAGATGAGTTATTCACATAATTCGAATCAATAATGATTTATTTGAATTTCGAAAAAATGAGATATTGGAACTATTCATGATGCCTAAATCACAGTTTTTATGGCATTATGAGATATTGGAACTATTCATGATGTATGGGATTTACGAGCTGTATTTCTACTCCCTTATCAATAATATGATGCGTGCATCAAATGATATTAGGTAGCATGACCTATTAGTTTTCAAGAACATGGTAAATATGCAGAGCAGATTTAGATGATATTTTCGCTAGATAATAGACAATTGTCTTATTTTGTTTGACATTGTCGATGCGTTTATGTAAAAAGGTTCATGATGACTATTGAATGCTTAAATGAAATGGATTTGAAGCATCTTTCGTTTATGATGTCCCAATTGAAGTACACAATTGGATTTGTATTGCACAAGTGTAATGAACATCGATGATTGATAGTATGTTTCACAAGAATAATACTAAACACATTATATCGTGAGAAAGATGAAATGAGAGTCGTTTTAATTACTCTAATGACAATCATGAACTCTAGATGAAATGAGAGTCGTTTTAATTGCTCTAATGACAATCATGAACTCTTGTTTATGAGGTCTCTATTTATTTCTATATTTGAGATTGATATAAGATTGTCTTTATCATGGGAAGCAACTCTATTAAAGTTTGATGAGCCGTAATTTTTTTCCTTTGTCAAGGTTTTTGACCCTCATTGGGTTTTTCCTGACGAAAGGTTTTAATGAGGTACCTGATGCAATGTAACATATGTCATGCACTCTTTTTCTCAAATCAGTTTTTTCCATTGGGTTTGTTAAGCTTTTTAACCAGTCATGAGCATAGGTTACAATATTTAATGGGATGACTTAAGGTAGAAGTGATGTGCAGAAATTATGAGATCCACACAAAATTGGTCCAAATTGCACACCTAGATGATTAAAGTCCTAACATGATCAAGAGTGTAATCTTAACAAGATTGAAGGATGTCATTGTTCGAATAAATCCCATAAAACTGTAACCTTCATATCGAATTATTTAGAATAAATCATAAGCGGAAGCGTACCTGAACTCATAAGTGTAAGCCTTTAATCCGGGTTAGGATATCTTCCAGTTGATACACACGCTAGGGTTTCTCTCTTTCGAGATGAGATGCTAGAAAGATGTAACGTATGTTCAACCGGAGACCATAACCTTCATATATATAGTGGTTCTTAATCCTGATCAGTCCATTATCAATTAGGATCAAGCCCGTAGGTATCTACACAATTGGACCCTATACTTTATGAGATGATATATTAACCCACTTAATATTAATATCCGTAGGACCACTAATATTTGGGCCAAATCGAAAAATAGCACATAACAACAATTAATCCGTAAATTGTTTATGTACATATAATATGAGTCAATTAATCCAACAATCATCTACTCACAATCCAAGAAACCTCTACATTGCTATACATAATGAGGTTTCCATATTGCTCATTTTGGGGGAAATATACTTTTTTCCTTTGGTCAAGTTTTATGCCGTTGAGTTTCCTTAACAAAATTTTTAATGACACGGATCATATGTGTATTTTGTAGGATGAACATCCAAGAGGGAATATTATGAATCATGGAGTAATATGATGGATAGTTCACATTCTCTACCATAAACTGATGTATTAATTCAAGAGATTATGGTATATGACTTTTGTAATTCCCTCGTTTACTTTTGTAATCCTCACCATTCACCTTTTTATATTCAATTCATATATGTAATTCCTAATTCTTAGAGCCTATAAATGGGCATCCTTGTAAGCTTATGAGATTTAACAATATACCAATGTACACATGTATCATGTATCCATGAGAAAGGAGTAATACAATATTGTTCTATGTTATTTGCTTTGCATCTCATTCTTATACTAATTTCTCCATTGTATTTTTGATAAATCATCAATTTCACAACACGTATCTATCCAATTAGTTATATTAGATTTTCTTGATATCAAAATGTGGTATATTTTTATATCAAATTTGATTGGGCTTACATTAAATACCTTCTCATTTATGATTACAAATTAAATTTATTTGATATATATTGACATTTTATTTTCCCTAAACTCCACTATGTTTCAAACATATGCAAGAAAAAAACATTAAAATAAAAAAATAAATAATATAGATATAAATATAAATAGTTTATGGTGTTCTATTTAAGTTATCATGACAAATAATCAAATATAAAATTTATATCATTAGAAAAAAACTTCAAATCAAAGTTAGATACTCTTCCGTTACAATTTATTACTTTATCTTAATATAACGTAAATATCCTCTATACAAATAATTATTTTATTATAAAAAATGATTTCTATTGTTATTATTGTTTTTTGTTTTTATTATTGTTTTTATTTATTCTTTGTTATTGATTTTAATTTTGACAAATTTGAATAACAAAATCAAATAATATCACGTGAACAAACTGTGTCATTACACACTCCATTCTCCGGCATATACTCAAAAGCGCCATCAACAATCAGTATTCAGCCGGCGGCACACTGGTATGTCTCAGAACCTGCGATTCATTCTCTCCAACTTTCAATATTCGGACAAAAGTTTTGATCTTTCACTCGTTCGCGAGCTTTCCGACATGGGTTTGTCTTCGATTGATCCCTTTCGTTTTGTATTTCGAGTTTGGTTACTCGTCGGATTAGGGTTTAGGCGACTCGATTAGCAGACTCCTTCTCGTCCTTTTTTCCAAATGGGGTGGTGGTAGTGATGTAATTGGCCGGCTGTGTCAAGGGACGATGAGTTTTGGGGTGGTTGCGATGGTGGGATGTGTGATGGGCAGAAGAGGATTCAGGGTATAAGGGTCAGGGCTTAGGGTTTAGGGTTTAGGGTTTAGGGTTTAGGGTTGATGTTTAGGTGTTGTATAAGTTAGCGAGTATATTGGGGCACAAGTCGGTTTTATTCACATATTAGAGCATTCGCATCAGAATCTCTACTGTGAAGTCTCTATTTTCACTTTTTCACTATGGATAGTGTTGTACTAAATTGAGTAATAAAAATATAGAATATTATGGTAATACAGTAAATTTGATGACTATCTCTATCTTAATTGTACACTTTTTTCCCCTGTAGGGGGATTCTGACTTTTTCTAATTTCACAACCTTCGTTTTTTCCTTTTACAGAATCTGTAATTTACATAATCTAATGCGAGTGCTACACCATAGTGTATGTTAAAATCTTACACGTTTTCTGTTTAGTTCAACTATAAAATAATTTTGTCGACTTTTTCTAGTAGTTGCTGGATTGATAACTAACTTTGATCAAGGTGAATATTGGCGTTTTTCTACGCATACTCTATAGACCTCTGTAATTTCTGTATAATTCTACCATCGAAGGTATTTTTGTCTTGTTTTTTACTTGTTTTGTCGAGTGATCATTACTAGTGTTGCATAACTGCGGATATTTTGGTGAAACTAATGTTGATTCCTTTATTGAAATCAAAACTTCGAATGAGGGAAGTTTGGTCCCATTGCACTTGATGTAGGAACATTGCCAATTGTTTTCGTTCATCGCACGAGTGACCAGAAGTTTCTGGGTTTAGTAATCTTGTGATGTAAAGCATGTAGAGATGATGCGCTAACACTGTTCTGGGTTGTTGCATTGCAGGTCAAAAAGCTTGTTGCTTGTGAGAGCTTCTATTCCTCGCTTTGAAATTTCAGTTTCGGTTATTTGTTGCTGGTTCATTCTACTTGTGTTCAAAATTTCCTGGTGGGCTGTGACTGTCAATATGTTGGACTGGAAGTGAATGTATGCTCAGGTAACGATCTTGTTGTACTCCTTGTGTCATTTCAGCTTACTGGTTATTCTATAAAAGTGACTGAATCTTGGCAGCATTGTTTTCACTCTTACCTCGCTGAATTGAATGTCAGGTTGGTACCAAAATGTTTGTATAGTTGTCTTGAAGGAAATGGGTCATTTGCTTCTGCTAAGCGTTTCTCCACCTCGGCGACTGCAGTCTGTTTACAAAGTTTACAACAGGATATCATCCCCGCTACTAACAAGGAGATTGATTTTGATGTTAAATTCAATTCTTGTTCAGATGTGCAGACTCTTAAGAAGCTCCATACTCTTTTGGTTGTCTCCGGAAAAGCTCAAACCGTTTTTATCAGCACTAAGCTGGTTAACCTTTATGCCCTTCTTGGAGACCTGTCCTCTGCGCGTGACATTTTTTGTCAAATGTCATCAAAGGATGGCTATACCTGGAATTCGATGATAGCCGCATACGTGCGCCTTGATCGTTTTAGGGATGCCATGAGTTGCTTCGAAGAAATGATATTCACGGGGGAAGTTCCTCCTGATTGGTATACTTTCCCTCCTGTGCTCAAGGCTTGCGGGAATTTGGTTGACGGGAAAATGCTTCACTCATGGGTTTTCAAGTTGGGCTTTATTTGGGATGTTTTCATTGCTGCTTCGCTGGTTCACATGTATTGCCGATTTGGGGCTATCGTAATTGCACAGGACATTTTCAGAAACATGCCACTGAAAGATTCAGCTTCTTGGAACGCTATAATATCTGGGCTTTGTCAGAACGATGATTCTGATGAAGCACTAGGTGTGATTGGCGACATGAGGTTGAATGGGCTGAGACTGGATCCTGTCACAGTTGCTAGCATTCTTCCTGCCTGTGCTCTAGCGGGTAAAACACTGATCGGTTTGTTGCTCCATGTGTATGTCGTTAAGCATGGATTGGAGTTCGATGTGTACGTGTCCAACGCGCTGATAAATATGTATGCAAAATTCGGTTTTCTGGAACAGGCAGGAAGAGTGTTTGATGAGATGATAGTCCGGGACATTGTGTCTTGGAACTCCATAATTGCTGCGTATGAGCAGAACAATAGCCCTGCTTTTGTTATGGGATACTATCAGGACATGCAATTACTTGGATTTCATCCCGATAAACTAACCTTAGTGAGTTTGGCTTCTGTTACAGCTCAGTTAGGTCATTTTCGAAATAGTCGGTCAATCCACGGCTTTATCATAAAGAGACCTTGGCTTATGGAAGATCTTGTTGTTGGCAATGCTGCCATTGACATGTATGCGAAATCAGGAGTTGTAGATTACGCACATAGGGTTTTTGATGGGATATGTACTAAAGATGCAATTTCATGGAATACAATGATCACTGGCTACACTCAAAACGGCTTTGCTAGCAATGCTGTTGACGTATACAGTATGATGACTGCTGATTTAGATGTACTCCCTAACCAAGCGACTTGGGTGAGCATTCTTCCTGCCTACTCTCATCTTGGAGCAGTTAGGCAAGGGATGCAAATCCACGGCCTTGCCATCAAGACTTCTTTTCTCTCTGATGTATTTGTTGGTACATGCCTTGTTGACATGTATGGAAAATGTGGGAGACTTGATGATGCCTTGTCTTTGTTCTATGAAGTTCCAAGAACAAGTTCTGTCCCATGGAATGCTATTATCGCTTGTCACGGGGTCCATGGCCAAGGTGATGTAGCCATTGGATTGTTTGAAGAGATGGTGCAGGAAGGAGTGGATCCTGACGACGTGACATTCCTGTCTCTAATGTCTGCCTGCAGCCATTCCGGATTAGTTGACAAAGGTTATCACTACCTCCATTTGATGGAACAGTATGGTATGAAGCCGAACCTGAGACACTATGGTTGCATGGTTGACTTGTTTGGGAGAGCCGGGAAGTTAGACGATGCTTATGACTTGATCAAGAACATGCATGTTAAGCCAGACTCTTCTGTTTGGGGTGCTCTTCTTGGTGCTTGTCGTATACATCGTAATATCAAGTTAGGAAAGGTGGCTTCTCAGAAGTTGTTTGAACTGGACTCTGAAAATGTCGGTTATTATGTCCTGTTATCGAATATGTATGCGAACGAGGGGAAGTGGGATGGAGTGGATGAGGTTAGATCACAAGCTAGAGACAAGGGACTGAAGAAGACTCCAGGTTGGAGTTCCGTTGAAGTCACAAACAAGAAGGTCGAAATATTCTACACGGGCAATAAATCTCATCCAATGTGTGATGAGATCTACGCCGAGTTGCGTTTGTTAACTGCTAAGATGAAGAACCTTGGGTATATTCCAGACTTCAGTTTTGTTTTACAGGACGTTGAGGACGACGAGAAGGAGCATATCCTTATGAGTCACAGTGAGAGGTTGGCGATTGCCTATGTGCTGATCACCACAGCTCCAAAGAGCACTATAAGGATTTTTAAGAATCTCAGGGTCTGTGGAGATTGCCATACTGCAACGAAGTTGATCTCGAAGATCACAGAGAGGGAGATCATCGTGAGGGATTCTAAGCGCTTCCATCATTTCAAGGATGGCGCTTGTTCTTGCGGTGATTATTGGTGATGAATACCCTTGAAAGCTAACATATCAGGATTAATTGTGGGCGATTCGACTGCTCTGTTTATATCGTCTCAGGCTTTCTGCTAATTTGTTCCTGCAGGCCAGGTATGTACAATCAGCTAGGGGAGAAACACTCTCTGGCGCTTTTATCAGTTTTCCTGAATTCATAATTTCACTTTTATATTTTTCTGGTTTACGCATTTTTTTTTGATGTTTTATGTTATCATCTTTCACTGAATCACTGTCTGATGCATCCTATTCCTAGCTACCTGATTTCCTGAACGAAGCTACAGTGAAGTCAGTGATACTATCATGCCTTGATATGATAGGAAATATTGATTACCTCTATTAGCAGAAGGCAAAAATTATGCGCGAATGTATTGTAGGTGGTCGATTCTGAACAAATATGTCATCTCGACCAGATATTTCGTGTCTTCTGGTTGAGAGTCTAGTAAGGAAAGAATCGTTTCTTCGTTTTTCTATGCATACTAGATTAATAGTAGCAGCAGAGAGCTTGTCGAGAGGAATGCAAAATTATGTATAAAATCTTTTCGAATTAAATTCTTTGACTCCTATAGGGAGATCAAGATGTTAGAGTAGTTAGCATCAAGGTTTGGTCAGTTGTTACGCATGTATGCCATGCATTTCAAAGGGAACATGTCGGTAAGCCTATAAAACCCTGTGCGTGTAACATGTATGGTATAAAACATCTGATTAAGGTATATCTCACTCGCTGAATCATCAACTCGTGTGAATCATCAACATGAATGGTATATCATCCTTTGCTGGATACCCTGAGATGATTTTCCCCTCCACTTCATAATTGTTCATGGTGATTGAGCTCGTGGATGCTTTCGTCTTTCTCCCTAGGATACGAGTTCTCGAACCTAAGACCCGAGCTTCATTCTTCGGAGAGCTATGTACGCCCATAACCGGTACCCAAAAACCATCGCCATTAGTGCTCCGAACTCTGCCATTCCATTGCTGATTTTCATTGTGCGCAAGCTAGGCGGCGGGTGTTCGTATTGTACTTTCAGTAGAAGTCTGTAGGTATGGTAGTTGAAGGAGAGATAGCGTAACCAAGCTATGAACACTGGTACTTTCTGCACAATCACCAAGCAATGATTAGTATGCGTTCTCAAGTTTGTATGTGAAATAAGTCCAAGAAATGGTGGACGTGGCATGAGGGCTTACTATCGTAGAAATGAATTTAAGACGAAGTATTCGGCATGCTTACATTTACAAAGAAGCCACCGGCCAACATGAAGGCCATAACAGTTACGGAAGCTACAGTAGTTGCTTTCTTTACATCCATTAGCGAGGCACCTATAGCTAGTCCAAATCCCTGTCATTGTTTAGCTCGTGGTTAGTTATGTATATTGTGTTAACTACCAGTGCAGTGACAAGATCGTTTAGTTTAGTTACCTGTGCTGCCACGATTTCCAGGAGAACTGTGAGCACTGTTAAGAAAAATGTCCCAGCATTTAGTCTCAGCCCGGCCATGAAGTAGATGATGACTATGAATAATATTGGTAGGAGTAGATCTAGTGGAAGATCACTGGATGTCCTTGCGAGGAAATAAGCACTAAGCCTGTACATATCTGCCGATCTTTCCTTTTTAAGCATCGCTCTTTCTTGGGAAAATGTGAAGATTGAGGTCATGACGGGAAGGAAGCCCCAAAATACTCCAAAGAAGAAGAGCAATCCTATCTGCAATAGAGGGTTTCAGATTTAGTCAGCAAATCAAAGGTTAGCTAAGAGGTTTTTTTTTTATTTTTTTTATTCTTTCATTATCACAACTTGTTTTTAGAGAGAATCAAAAAGATTTGCACTAAGGTGGCGGCAAAAGTTCTTGCCTGGTTTATTTGTGATATACTGACATAGCTTACCTGGTCTTGCAGGCCGTCGGCGGTCTTATCAGTTGATTGCCACCAAAGAAGGCCTAATATAACAGCTATGATGAGAACTTGGCTTATCCTCAACCAGCTGAAATAGTCGTGCTTTCGTTCTTTAATCCCTCTCCAAAATAAGATTGAGTATTGTTCCCACCATGTCGCGCCCCATTCTCTTCTGCCATAATTTAGCTTTAGTTGGTTTTCGTCATTCATGGCAATAGGCATCATTATGTTCTTCTTCTCCTTCTCTGCAAGTCTTGTTTCATATGCCTCCACAAGGTACTGTTTGACGCATAAAATTAGTTACTGTCAGAACTTTGTCGAGTTTACTTTCTCTTAGTTACTGTCAGAACTTTGTCGAGTTCACTTTCTCGAATCTTATGTGCATAGTGCTTAATTGAGCCATGGTATGCATGGATTTTCCGCTGATCATACTTGGGAATGATTTTATGGGAAATGGAAAACAAGAGAGCTACCAATCCCGGTAACTCTGAACCTTTTATTTTTGATAGAAATCGTATTAACTGGTTACCTCGTGGACTAGTGAAGGAAATGGCTTCCCTTTAGCTGTTTCATGATCTGTACAACCTGTTTGTTCTTTATCTTCTAGTGCCGATGGTATTGTGACGTCGTTCATGTTCCCGTTAGCGAGATCTAGCAAGAACTCTGCTGGGTTCATTGCTATCAGTGGGGTACATTGTATTGATGAGAAATAGTGCATGGTGTCCGAGGCCTTTCCATAGTACAGCAAGCTCCCTTTTCCTAGTAGGATCAGTTTGTCGAACTTGTGAAAAAGCCTGCTTGATGGCTGATGAATTGTCGTTATCACTGTCTTTCCTGCCTGGCACAAGTAGCCAACCAATATTTTCATTCAGATTCAATTGTAGGAATAATCTCGGGACTCTGAGTCTCGATGACAAGGAACAGCGAAGTCGAGGGAGCGGGGTTGTGGCATACCTCAGCTATATCCTGCAACATCTGAATGATTCTCAAAGCGGTGGTGGAATCTAGACCAGAAGTTGGTTCGTCTAGTAAAAGAAGGGAAGGGTTGATTATAATCTCATTGCCAATGCTCACTCTCTTTCTCTCGCCACCAGAAACTCCCCTTACAAAGGAACCACCAACGATCGTGTCCTGACACCTGCAAAGACAACTCATGTAATGGTTAGCTCCTCTTCAGACCCTTGATTTATGATATCTTGCTGTTCTGGTTATGGTTCAGGTCATGCACGATTGTTTACCTTTGCAGCCCCAGCTCGCTGATGACATCTAATGCTCGTTTTTCCTTTTCTTTTTTCGTCAATGTTTTCGGCAGCCGTAAGTATGCTGCATATGTCAATGTCTCTCTGACTGTAAGGTGCGGAAACAGAACATCGTCTTGAGTCACAAATCCTATCCTGCCAAAGCAAATCATTTCATATGTTATTTCATTAGAAGTTCTAGCTGAAGTTTCTTGCTTTACTTCATTAGTTGCTAGCAATTGGCAATTCGCTGATCAAGTTCACGATGTCGAATTGTTACCTGCTTTTCAGGAACTTAGAATATGGGAGGTCGTTGTACGTGATCAAGCCGCCCGGTGTGGGATGATTCAGCCTGCCTCCTAGTACATTCAAAAGAGTTGTCTTCCCGCTTCCTGAAGGTCCCATCAAAGCTAAGACTTCTCCTGGCTCGACGGACCCTGAGATCCCATGAAGGATTTCCTTTTCCTCGCTTTTTCCAGGCTCAGCTCCCTTAAGGATCACCTTGTATGTCACGTCTGTGAACTGCATTTTTTTGGGTAAAGAAATAGTCATCATGGTAACTCACTCTAAAGCAATATAATTCTCCAACTTTGGCTGGAGTCATTCATCAATAAAATTGCGGGATTGAACCTTTGTTTCTTTCTCGCAGATGAAAAATTTTAGTAATGAGAAGGAGCTATTTCAGTGATTTACCTTCAAGGAGATGGGCATCGTTGGTTCCACTTCAATCCCCGTTCTTACGCCAGCTTCCAGATCCTCAGCTGCATCCACAAAAGGCAAGCCCTTTAATCACTTGTCTTGACTATCATTCTTGTATTAATTTCCACAACTTAGTATCAGGAATGGGGCCATGGGTGAACTACTTCTAGTAGTTCAAATAGCAGAAACAAATATGAGGAAGCCATGAGCTTTGGTTTCAAGGACATGTTTGGCTTCTCGTAGTTCTTCTTCAAGAGGCAACTCAAGTACTCACATGTTTCGCATACTTGAGTACTCTCAAGGCCATGTTCGGCCTCGTATTCCTTCATCATGGCATCCTTGAATGAAGCGATGCGTAGGTGGGTTTCGCTTCGTCATTTACTTATGTGCCAACTCGACACAAGAAAACCTCGACAGCATGGATATAGGTATCATGACATTGCTTCTTCTTAGTTCCCTCATTTTCTCTTATATTACCCTTTTTGTTGGGTTCTTTTTTATGCATTGACTATCAGGCTCGAAGTGATCAAGGACGCGATGAGAGCGACTATACATGAAGTTTCCGTTGTTCCACACCATTCTTATATCTAGGGCTTACTAATCAGACTCGACATGTGACGATGCGGGTAAAGGTGTACATCTGCTTTTCAGCTAGCTCTACTATTCATCTTTTCTTCTATCTTCCCCCGAGCCGTCTTATATGTTATGTGGTGACATAGTCTAGCGTCCTGCATCTTGCATCTTGTTTATGTTATTGTTCCGGGGCTAGGTTGGGAGTCGGTTACAGGGAATGCGTCTCAAACTGTGCGTCAGTACAAATGAAACAGTGATGAATCGTCGTCAAAGCAGTCTATCTCGTTTAGCCGTGATCATGTTTTAGCATAGGAAAAGCTGCTATATTATGAGTTTTATTATTATATCCTCGCAGCAATTTAGTTTTATGCCAAAAGTTGCCGATACTTTGGCCCTAGTGATCCCTAATGAACGACAAAATGATGAAGCCGTAGTCATAGAGTTCACGTAATTAATTTGTGGTTCAAATTCTAACAAGACATGCACTTATAATCAGTTAAAGGTTTAGATTCGCACGTCGCCAGTCTATGAAGATTAGCTTTTATCTGACATAAAGTTTAGAATATCTTTCTTGGGCTATGTCTGCCACAAGCTTAGCTTCTATAAACCTATACGCAAATTAATGGACTATTCTAAAATTATTTTTGTTCACTTTTCAATTACTTCTTTTTTTTTTTTCTATTGATTTGTGATTTACCAGACTTTATTCATCTGAAATTGTACTATACTTGGTCAATCTTGTGAGTTCTATTATTGGAGTATTTTACAAGCTTTTCTACGTGGGTCCCGTCTGACTGATGGAGTGCGCTTTTGATTTTCAACTGTAGCAAAAAATACAATAAATAATTAAATAAATATTTGCAAAATGCCGATGACGAGAATTCATTGGATAAACACACATTGAAGAAAAAAGAATCGAAATTGAGTTGTTCAGAGTAGGCGTGTGGTCGGCAAAGCAGTGGTTTTGGTGCTTGGTAATTGTTATGTTCAAAGCATAGATTAGTTGCCGCACATGTGTTCAAAAAAATATTAAAGGACATTTTCTTTGATATTAGTAGTAGTTTTCATTTCAGTTTTCCACGCACGTTTGCATTCTTTCTTAATGGAGTATGGGACAAATAGTATAGCCAACTCTTTGTGTAGGTTCGGAAAGGTTTATCGTTAGCTTCTTCGAATGGCTCCTATGGGATTAAACCTTGAAGATCTTCAAAATGATTCTCTCTAGCATTTCTATGGATCCCAACATCGACCCGTATGGCATTTATCTGTCTAGTCTGGTTGATCAGAAGATCATCCTACTCTATTCTAGAAGCAATTTTGTTTATGGATATAATTAGCTATAATAATAGAATAAAATTACAGGACAAGAGAAAAAGGGGTATGAGACTCACGGATATCATCATATTCACCCTCACAGAAAGGCTTAGAGTCCGGAACGGCATCATCCGTGGGCATAATGAACCCCGTCAAGGAGAATGACATCCCGAGACTGACGCTCGACGCCCTACTCAGGGCGGCACTACTCACGTCATCCTCGTTCCGCAGCTGCGTGCTGCGGGACTTCTTGACGTGACTCCTCCCGCCTGACTTCGTCGACAGGGTGCCGCTGTGGTCCACTCCTGCTCCGCCTCCTAGTCCCAAGTTGCCGCTGAAGAATTCAACGCCTCCGGCTCCTGACCCTCCCAGGTTTCCGCTGTGGTCCACGCCTTGCCATTCGTGCCATGTTGGGTGTAGTTTCGGTAGTCCGGTCGTGGCTGCTGCTGCCTCGGATTCGGTTAGCTGGTGGTCGGATTTTGCCCGCACTAGCCCTTTTGCCTCCATCGCTTGCCACTGAGGTACGTTAGTCTCTGCAATAGTATTAAACGTCTCAGATCAAGAATCTGTTGCAGCTTTTTACGTTTTAAAAATCTAACCCGTGAATCTAACCGCTCTAGTATGTCTTTTGTTTTACTATGAATGTGAAGATCGACGGATCTATGCATATTCTAAACAATCTTCTTATAAATTAAGGTTTGATTTTTGTTCTGTTTAGAGTAGTTGGAATCAGGGCGGTTGCCTCCAGGCTGTTTTGAGATGCCATCTGATATGCCTGTTATATCAAATAGTGTATCCACAATGGTTCATGTTTTCAGTTATCCCTGTTATATCAAATAGTGTATCCACAATGGTTTATGTTTTCAGTACTGTTGTTTGTATGATGTACTAATCGAGAGTTTGATACGACGGTGATGTAGGAATGCAAATGGTACGGATGCAGATTATGGCATCACACGTAAAGAATGAAGTAGAAGTTATTGGTTTCTCGTGCATAGAGGAGACTACGAAAGAACCGGGAGGAGAAAGCATCTTGAATTAAAAACAAAGTACGTACATATCAGGTCTCAAGAAACAGCCTCGACGAGCTTTACATACTTGTTTCGAATCCGAACTCCTTAAAGAGCTCCAATTCCGATCCGATGTCACGTTATTGGTTACAGCAACGACGGTGGCTTATGTATTATGGTTGGACGAGAGGTTTGCCCGGCCGGAAGAGGAGCAGCAGCTGCAACAGAGGATAATAGAAACTTGTGATGATTGATAGTTGGAGCTTGAAAATGGGATCCTCTTGCACTCTCCTTTATATAGGAGGTACCAAATATTCAAGAAGAGGCCAGCATTCAAAGTTACTAAATTGCCCCTTGATCCTTCCGAACTTCTTAAAGCTAATAGTGACACTGTTAGATTACGGGCACAAATAATTGTTGTCCATCACAGTTGATATTACTCGGTATGTATTGATACTTTAGGGTGTGTATTGGTACCGTGGGGTTTTTCGACGATAATTGCTGGGTATAAAAAACAAGATGCGGTGCACGGGGAATAAAGGATGAAGTGTAGAACTTATCAATGACGGTTAGATATGTATTTGCACTAGTTTTGAAATTTATTTGAGAGATGTAACAAAATAATCTTTTAAGCATATCACAGAAGTACATTAGTATGATTACAACTAGTGCTACATGATGAATCTATGTGAAATGATCTTTAGTCGTTTAACCTTAGCTTGGAAAACTTTCTCTGATGTCCATATTGCACTTGATTTGGGACGTGAGGCTGTAAAATATGGCTGTACCGTTTTAATTTTTTAGTTAATATTAGGAGTACTAATTGAGTGATCACTGTGCAGCTTTTTTATATTCTTTGAAGTCGACAAGGCCAGGGCTGTTTGACATTATAAAATACATAACTTTGAAACTTTTGCCTTTCTATCGTGTCAAAAGGAGAAAAAGAAAAAACTCACGATCTTGTGAACTGCTTTGTGATGATGAGTCCGTTAACGAAAGCTGGTTTAAAAGGTCCTTCGGGTTTGCGGGCTATTCGGTTGGCCAAAGGGAAATCCTTCGAGTTTTCCTTAAAAAAACAAAAAAAAACTGGTGCAATTGTTGTAGATCTCCTACGGCAAATATCTTGTTAGATCATGGATAACTAATGTTTCGAGAATTAATTCAAAAAATGTCATGTGGGAGTTAGTATAGATATGTTATAAGGTGTCAAAATTTGGAACTTTTGACATATGTGAAGGTTAAAGTTGAGATTAATATCATGGTCCCAAAAACCCATGTGGAGCCAAAAGAATATTCTTGAAACTTTATACTCACTGTATAAATGGAATCATTTAAGAAAATAAACTAAAATCATTGTCAACGATAAAATATTTACTAATCTACTACTTAAGGGAGCATTATTCCAAAATTAAACATCATCACCTGACTGACTAACCGTATTTTTCAAGAAGCTATAACTATGTTGAACAAGTACTTAGACATGTATGTGTATTTAGCAAAACAAGCAATATTGCTCCACGTGTTAGGAAAACATTTTCAATATCGAAAAAACGGTCGTATTATACGAGTAACATTGTTTCAATTCAGAAAATAAAGTGTTTGTGTCGAACTTGGGAGAATGGACCTGGGTTCGGAAGTTGGGCCTGAACTTGAAGGCCCAAGCGTTGGATTGCTGGATTGGTCGATTTAGGCTCTACTCCAGGCATGGAAACGTGTACGGACCAGAAACAACGAGTTTGATTAGTCATAACCCAGGTGTGATCATCGAGGAACGACTCCGGTGACTAAGTCAGTATTTGTCCAGAAATGACAATCAAAGACTGAGTTGGTGTCCAGAAAATCTTATATTTTTAGGTAGTAAATAAGAGTATTTATAAAATACTATTCACCCTTTATATGATGAACACTTGTCACCATCTTAGAAGGTGATGGATTTAGCCTTCATGAGATGCCACTTGGTCCTTTCTCATAGAATCTTAATTTTATGATGTTGGACCCTTTATTGGTCCTTTAGCCAATGGGATCATAATTATTTTATACCAACACTTACCTTCCAAGTTCCAAGTTGGAGAGTCCAGGCCGGAGCTCAGTGAAGTCAGGACTTCGACCTTTGAACCTTTGATCCCTTTAGCCTTTTGGACCCTCGGCCTTTAGTTTGGAGGCTTGATTGACTGACTTGGCATTCTTCGAGGATTGATCGAGTTGAGCCTTATCATTTCTCGAGTGGATAAGGTTGAATCCCAACCGATTTTGAAACCTAGAGCCATTGATGACGGAGTCATGATGGTAGAACTCCAATCCTCATATGGGAAATGATCATTAATGTCAGCATCATCATGGCGGAGTCCAAATGTCCCATCCATCAGTGTTGAAGTCCCTTTGGTTGATTTGATGACATGTCAGCTTCTGAGTGGATGATCTTGTGATTTGCCGCCAAAAGCCCATGAAAGATGGCGACCCTTCCTCTATAAAAGAGGATGGTCCCCCCTCTTTATTCCATTTTCTCTCTCTTTCACATTCTCCTCACTCCCGAACTAGGTCTGCACTTGAACTCGACATCCTTTGACGAATTCCTAACCTCATCTTCTTCAAATTTTTTCCAAGGTCACAATGGATTCTCGAATAATTGCCGAGGATTTTTAGGAACATGCCATTCTGTATAAGAGACCTAGGGTTAGGAGGTCCCTTAAGACTTAGATGACACTAGTTTAGAGATACCTTCTATCCCTGGAAAAGGGGTGCTCTCATCTTTTTCGAGTTCGGAGGAGGTAGAATCTTGACCTAGGGCAGTTAACTTGTCGTCATCCTCCTCAGAGGATGAAGCTGCTTGAGAGGGTTCTTTAAATCCTCTCGGGGCTGACACCAGGTCTATCAGGGCTACGACCTCCGATGCTGACCCTGAGCATGTCCATGAGGTCGGCCCTTCAAGGTTTGCCCCTAAAAGGTTAAGTCGAACAGACCCTAGGTGTCCCGTAGAATGTTCTACCTCCTTAACCTTCAAGTCTACCTTTTCTCTCTCCAGTTCTTACTGACTTCAAGACTCGTTCGAGTTCTATCTTCATCGGAGAAAACATAGGGTCCTCTTCTCTTTCGATCCTCAGTTCCTCCCCTTCTTTACCGATACCTTAGAGGGTAGTTTTTGATTTCATCTCCATTCTTTCATGGAGTCGGTTTTTCGTTTTATACGTCTTTCACCTTTCCAATTTATGCCCAATATCGTCTGAAAAATCTCTATATTTTACCTCGCGGCCCTTAAAGTTGGGGCAACAAAGTCGGTCATCTCTCCTCAACTCTTTTTCAACTTTTTTCACCGTTAGTTAAAACATGTCTGGGTGGTTGAGCCTAACCTCCTTCCCTTATCTAAAACCTAACGTTTAAATGTCTTCGACTTTTAACGTTATACGAAAGACGTATAAACTATAAATGATATAAGAATCAATATGTTTTAGAACTCTTACAAGATTCGGAATATTCGACTAGAGCTAGTCACAATCAATCTAGTTAACCACCGAAACACTCATAGCTATAGCCTCTTAGATAAAATATCGTGATGACATTAATTTCTGTGAAGGGTAACTGTATGTATATTTGAAACTTTGCATATGTTTTTGGAATTATCTACTTATCCTATTCTACTTATTCCGAGGAAATACTATTAACACTACAACATTTCAGGCGTGTGATAATGTTTTTCTTTTTGCGTTTATGCAAACGCTGCTATATCTTTTTTTGATAGCGTTTTTTAACTGTCTTCATAGATTTAAAACAGCTATCACAGGTTTTATTCCAAAAAGTTATACATGAGACTATTGTAGAGTTTTTGTAACCGCTATTTTTGTTTAATTGTTGCAATAGATTGATATGCCAACGATGTTTTGTAACGCTTTACAAACGTTATTATAGAGACATCTATGACAGTACTTGCAAACGCTGTCTTAGTTATTTGGTCTTAATCATGGCTGATAGAAGAAAACAATAAATTGATTACCAAAAAAGTTAACAAAATTTCACTGTTCCAATGATTTAGCATGAGACTTATAAGGTTGAGATTTCCAAACCGAATCCTCCCAAGTGCAAAATTAAAATGATTTTATTAAAATTGATAGCGGTTATCCAACCGTTACTATACATCTATGATAATGATTTTTATATTTTGTACAGTGTTTTTGAACCGTTATCATATGTATGATATGATATAGTATAATTACTTAACAGTCACGTTGATGTACTAAATAATTGCCACCGTCATAACTTTTGCAAGCAAAGCTATATATAGATGTCTCATCTCGATTAGTTTGGGGTGCCAATCTCCAAATAAAGAACAATTGGTTAGACCGTGACAATGGCTTATAACATATATACACTAAGGCCCGTCATTGTAACGCCAATCGATCATTGTTTCCTTTTGTAACATAAGTATGTTTTTTTATGTACGAGAAGAAGTACTTGTATCACTTACAAGAGGGGAAAGATATAGAACTTACAAAGATCAAGCTTAGTTACCTAGATAAAAGGCTTGGAAAAGTCATTCCAATCTATTTTAACATTAAGTTCACAATTAATTGCAGTTTGCAAATACTCTTATATTGTATACGACTTCTAAAAACATACATGAATTAACATATATTTTAAAATAGATGTGACATTGATGTTACAAATTCGACTCCTTGATTTTTATGATATTATATAGTGAGATATGGTAATATTGCGGTAAGAAAAATGGTGGAGCTATGCAGTGGTTGACATGCATGCATTGATATATGAGTCGACATTTCATTGGTCATATGTAACATCCAAATGGAGTCGATGTCAAAGAGTCCTCATTATATGGCCTTCCTGTCTTTAAAAAAAAATTAAAATACATAAATTGGTACAACTGCTCTAGTCAAAATAGAAGATGCCAATTCCGAGTTGGTCGATGTTGGAAAGTTCTTAGCTTATTTCATTTCATTTTTTCTTCTTTTGTTGTCACATTACATGGCAATACAAAACAATCTACCACATATATATGTGAAATATGATTGATTTCATACAACCAACATGACCAGAACAAGTGATACTTAAAGTTTGTTTTACTTGTATATTCTAGTTCTATATTTTTGTGAAGGGCCCATGTGTTTGAAACATTAGTAAATGTATATAATTGATTGATTTAAATCAGGTAAATTGAATAAAAATATTCAATAAAAATTTTAATTACGTTTTAATATTCGTTGATATTCGTGAATTGTGATCAATAACAATGTGACATATATATTATATATACGTGTGCATTGCAGTTTGATGCACCTGAACTATAGAAATCAAAATAGATATTAAAACATAAATAAAATTTTCATTGAATATATTTATCCAATTTTCCTATTTAAATCAATATCCACGTTCTAATTATACTTCGTATATAATATTGATTAATTACTTATAAGAGAATAATATAGTGCCAGCTACCTAGATCCATTGCATGCAATGCAAATCTTTCACTGTAACAGATGTGAAAGCCATATTAGAAGAATGCAAGTTGAGTTGACTTTGGAGAAAATATATTTAAGAAGTGGACTTTTGTTTGATCTGAATATTATGTTAAATCTAGCTAAAAAGTCATCTGATATTACAGTATAATTTAGGGCCAACCCAAGCTATAACTAACAAATGGACCTAGAAAAAAGAAGAAAGCTTTTGAAAAAAAAAAGTGAAAAAGAAAAACAGAAAAAAATTTGTTGTAAAGGGTAAGGGACTAAGGGTACCTACACAATTATATTGTCGATGATACTTATGAAAATAGCACATGTTTTGCCAACCCATTAATCGACTTACAACACGAAAATAATAAGTCAACTTTGTTGTTTTCGTTATCTTGATCATTTATATACATCTTTGGAACCTAATGTCGAGGAAATAAGTGACAACGTCATCCTAATATATTGTGCATTTTTTTTTTTTTTGGAGCAATTCCACAAATATAAGCGTCCCAATGAAATGTATCACCAATGTCAAAGAAAATGTTATCCTTATTTTGAAGGAAAGAAAATGTTGTACTCCAAGAAGTATCTTTGGCAAACAAGGAATCAACTGCAGTAACCAAAAGAATAAACTGCAATATATAAAAGGCACACTCTTAGCATAATAATATAACGCGTAACAAAATCATGTGGTTCAAACCGCTTTGAAGCTAAATCTATTCCAAGGTCTATATACATAATATAACGGTTAACAAGAATACTCTAAGAACGAAGAGAAACCACGGTCAATATTTAAAAATCAGAGCATGCATGTACCGTTATCATAACCATTTATATCATATTACGTTTGATAAACATAGAACACTTATTCGTACACCCTATATTCTATAAATTTTGAAACTCGTGCAAAGATTCTTTCATGATAGTATTGTCAAACGGACGAAACATTATTGTAACCACCCTCATAATTTGGCCTCCTAAATAATTATAATTTGACAAGCTTGCAACGAAATAGTTGTTGATTTTGTAGGGATAAAAACTGAAACATATAGCTACATGATCTTAGCAAAAAATGTTGAACAAAACTAAATGCATCCATGGGCATCTTAAATTTACAAATTAGTCGAATCAATACAAACCGTGCGATAAGAATTAAGTTTGTGAATCATATCTTCTATAGTTATCAATTCGTCAAATTAAATTCAAAAACACATATACATCTAAGAAATCGCATGAGCTAGTATACTATGTATATTTGTTTCCTCATAATTGTGTATCATTCTTTCCTTTTTTTTCACAATATAAAATCATCTATTCCAACCTTCACTGAACAACTTTACCTTTTTACTCATCCCGACAATGTTTTTTTTTTTTTTTTTTACTAACAATGAATCTTTTGTTTACTGACATGCGTAATGCGCCAATTCGTCATAGATTTAGTCTAAACCATCCACTACATAATCATCGATCTACAGTGGGATTAACCAGAACAATTTTGTAGGAGATTAAATGATGCTCGAATTTGGCCTAGCTAGCTAATTATAGAACTTGACTTTCTTAGCATATTAAGTTACCATAGAGGTTTCCTCACGACGAATCAGCTCTTTCTAATAGCTGCACTTAGACTTATAGTTGTGATTAATTTGGAGATGATCAAAAGTAGAAACAATGAAGATTCCTAAACCGTAGATTAATTGGAGATCAAGGGCAAAGAGCAACTCTAAGATTTTGATGACACACGCAACTCTAACATGACAGATATTGATATACGCAATCGAACCGAAAAGATTATGGATATGCGAGAGGGAAAATCTCCCTCTATTCTCTGCTTGGGTTTCCATTAATCAAATTTCAAAAACTGATCTAAACCGGTGGCTAACAAGTGCTTCAATATAAGAAAAACACTATAAACGTGAAATTACAAAAAAAAAAAAAACTAAAATAAATACTAAAAACATAAAAAGGTCCAAACATGACCCAAATGACCGAAATAAGCGAATTTCATAGCTAATAGCTGCGAGGTGTGTTGCTCTCTTTGTTTCGCAGGGACCTGTCAAGTTTCATCACGTTCTGTCACACAGTGATTTTTGATTTCTAAAAATTCCGGGTCGTGAACATTAACTTCACGACGACGACGTTGGCTATGCATCACCCTCTCACACTACGAAAAGATTCACCCTCGAATCTAATTCCTCATTACTGCTTAAGCTCAAAAAATCCACATCATCAACATCATACTCATAAGGCTATAAATTAGTAACGTTGAACATGTTCAAAACGTTATATTCCTTTGGCAGGTCAATCTTATATGCATTGTCGTTGATACGCTCCAACACACGAAATTAACCATCTGCACTTGGCTATAACTTCCCAAATCGGCCTCCTGAAAATCGTTCTCTCCTCAGTCAAACACAAACCAAATCACCTTGTTGAAACACTCTCTGTTTCCTACCTTCGTATACCCGTTTCTTATACTTCGCATTCTACTTGACCATCCTGTGATAGATCTACGAGTGTAACTCCTTGATCTAGTACCACTCTGAATCCGTTTATCAACTATTGTTTTCCCTTTGTTGTTCTCAATTGAAACAGATGGTGACGGGTCTGTTGCCGATGTCGTGGCTTTCCCACTGACAGTTTTGCTTGCCGAACTGTTCGTATACCTCAAACTGTCGCCTCTTCAAGAACTGCTCTTTCACTTATTCTGTTTCTCTACTTTCAACACCAACCCACAAACATCATCAAAATGACTAATATAGTTACAGATGGACAACATCGGCGATCTCTGATCTTAGCCCACCTGAATAATGAGGGATGGCCGATTCATTTTCTTTGTCGACATCACATCGCATACACAATCGATCAAACTCACTTGTATACACTTTGTCAGATTTATCACCTTGACGTACAACATGATATTCCAAGGAATGCTTCTGGTCGATAATGGGTGGTAGGAATTTTTTCCGTAGTAATTTCTTCATCTTCTTCCAACTCCGAACTTTCTCCTTACCATCCCAAACCCGTTGTTTCTTTACATGCCCCATCATATAGATCATCATATAGATGTGTATTTTACGCAATCTAATGGCAACAAGTTTTAATTTTTGCTCGTCGATGAGATTTTTAAGGTCAAAGACTCTCACGACGGTATGTAACCAATCCATAAACTCATTGGGGTGAGCGTTATCTTCGAACTCTGGGATCTCAACTTTCATACCGAGACTCTACGACAATCCACACCATCTCATCTGTACGGCCTGATGCCCTCCACAATTTGGGTTTTCAAAGGGATTAACATACCCTTCGTGTAAATCGTTTTCATTGGTTGACTATGTTGTATCCTCATATTCTTCATCAGATTGAGCGCAAAACCTTGTCTCTATAAATTGTCGCTCCAGTTCGTGAATCTTTCATCAATGCTCCTCGATCTCTATATCTCGTAGGTTGCATTTCTGATGTCGATGCGGCTGCTCGTCTTCATAAGGGGTATATTTCCACGACCTCTGCCCCCACGGCGCCCTCATCCTGCTCTATCATATGTCTCATGATAGGCTACATGCTCTGATACCAAGATGGTGTCAGAAACAACACGATGATATTGATCTACGCAATCGAAACAAAAAGGTTAGGGGTATGTGAGAGAGAAAATCTTGTTCCCTTTTCTACTAGGGCTTCTATTAATCAAATCTCACAAACTCATCTAAAACCACGGCTAACAAGTGCTTAAATATAAGAAAAATCTTAAGAATACGAAATTACATAAACGAGTGAAAATATAAAAAGACCCTGAACATTTTTCATTACGATCTTAAATGGTCGAAATAAGCGGATTTCGAGGCCGTAGTTGCGAGTTGTGTTGCTCTCATCATTTCGCATGGACCTGTCAAGTTTCGCCGTGTTCTGACATGACGGTTGATATCTAAACATTTTGGACAGTGAACAATACCTTCATGACAAAGACGTCAACTGTGCATCAGATTTGTAATACTTTATAACTACAGATAGAGCATTTTCATCTTTTTTTCAGTCTCTTTGAAACTCTTTTTTTATTGGTTAGAAACTACACATAGATGGTGGCCGGCTGTCAAATATCTATATGCATGAGATTAATGTACGATTTTTATCCAAAAATAAAATAAAAATAAGTACGAGTATTCCCCACTTTTGTTAGAGCAATTAAAGTGTAGCATGATTTTGCATGATCTCAAATCCAAATGAATGAAAGTGCGTCGCCCTATGTGAAAAAATAAGAAATGAAAATAAGAAAATAAATGACAAGGAAAGTCAAGCATAGAACTGTATCAAGCTAATTACTATATTTAATTGTTCTCTTAGACCAGCAACTATTCAAGCTCCACAAGTCAATTAAGATAAAGGCTAGTTAATTACACTATTAAGATTAGTGGACCAGCCCTATATATATATATAGAATAGAATAGTGTGGACAAAACCAGTGGTACATGCCCACGATATTGGAAGATCTCATCCATAGTTTTAGCTCTGATTTGGTGTTAAAGATGTTGAAAATCATGCTTAATTAGTTTTAAGGCTGGCGCTGTTATATGTACTTTATTGACCAGTACACTTTTATGTCGTCATAGTAGTTACTTCAAATCTTAATTGTGAAACTCCACATAGACTTTATGCATTGCATATCATTGATCTAATAAGTACATCACTAACGGAGTAATGTTTCTCGAGTAACTAATTAAATTTACAAAACATTAGTATTTGTTTATCTATCATGTGACATGTGTCCCTATGAGATTCCGGTATATCAAATCATGTTCTATGGTTTCTTCCATTTTTCTTGTCTTTAGATATGTTCACCTTCTTCTTCGGTCACATTTCTTCCGTTATTTATCATCTTCCTACTCCATTACTCTTGATGACAACAATAAGCACTGTGATTTTTTCATCTTATCTTCTATCGGTATTGTTTTGATTATATCATTTGCAAGATCATACGATCTTGTCATTCTTAAAATATCGAATCATCATTCATCTTAATATTTTTATCTTCATTGGTATCTTTGTTATGTCAATGACAATAATAATCAAGAGAAAAATTGAATAAAACCACTCATTGGCCTCCAAGGTCCGAGTAGAACCACTCCAAGTTTGTTTTGTTCTCATGTCCTCTATCATCTCAACCACAATCTGTACAGTCACTTTCACTCGCAGGAATGAACTCTTGTTGAACAAGCACTACAAAAAAAAAAAAAAAAAATCGATTTGCCATTGAATTGTCGTGAACTTTGCAACAAAAAATTGCATTAGTCATTAATTTAATTTTAGTGACAGAAATGTATGAGGTCACTAATTTTCGACTGAACTGTCATAAATTTGTGACAGAAAGGTAGTTCTGTCGCAAAACATCTGTTTTTCCCCAAATCAGACTTTCAGCCCCTATCATTTTTCCCAGACACACAAGCAAACGCCTCCTTCCACCCCCGAGATCTCCGACGACCTCCTCCTCCCCTGTTCTCCGACCGTCGACCACCCTCATCGTCATCAATCTCCGACCACCCTCTCCTCCTCACCTTGCCCCACCTGTCCTCTCCTCTCCTCCGACCACTCGCCTCGCCTCACCCCCTTCACCAATTGGCACTGCCGGACGCAGCCGTCGGACGCACCTTCCACCTGCCATCGGACACCATCGCATCCTGCAGCCGGATGCCGCCATTGCCGTCGGGAGTTAAACTTGTGAAATTTTTTCCCAAATTCTTAAACCCTAATTATGAATTTCTTAATTTCATCTCAAATTATCTTTATTTGTTCTTCTGATTTTAGTTAATATTATTGAATGTTGGATTGTTTCGGATTTGGATGAATGGGTTAAATGTATGTATTGTCAAAGGTCTGGACGTGTAGATTGAGTTGATTTGAAAGGATCGAGAGTGTATCTCGATCCAATTGATGGTTGATTTATCGTTGGATGTGATTGATTGGGTGGAGGTCATTGGATATGATTGATTGGGTTGATTTATTATTTTGATTATTTTGATTGATTTGTAACTAGAATATATAAAGATTATATAAAAAAAATGTATGATTATTTATGATTGATTGTTTTTAAAAATACATGTATTGTAGCAACTAAAAATTATTCGGTTTCAAACAAATTACATGAAAAAAAATTTAATTATGGCTTTTACGAGTACTATCTAGCGGAGCAAAGCACGGTGTCCTTTTTGGTTTTATGGAATTTGGGGTGAGAGGTCATGTGACCGTTGGAGTTGTGTAACGGCTACTTTGTGCTCTCGTTTTTCATTGGTTGGAGGAAAATTATAGAGCTGCACATCTTGTACGGACAAATGGCCAAAATTTCGGAAAAGGAATCATTATACTACATGTTTTGCAACTTTGATTTTCCTCACTGGGACAAAATTTAAACAATGATACTAATTAATCAAATTTTTTTTTTATAAATTTATCATAAAATGTTGATTGTTTAATTTATATATATCATATAAATGTTACAAGTTACAACTTGATCCAACATCATTTCATATAAAAACAAATCTTTGTATCTCATGCGAATTAAATAAAAAAAACATAATATGGTAAAAATCATGATGGGAGGAATGAATATAACATAATTACAGTTGGCGACATGGATGTTGTTCACTGCATAATGACACGCACTGTGGATAGAGACTGGAGAGTGGATAACTGGATATCATCAGAAATTCGCAATAACGTCATTTTGTTACTTGCCAGATAGGGGATCTAACAAAGCACATTTCTTCTCAGGCTTACGCTCAAATTATCACCCCGATTTTGTTCAATAACTGAAGAGTGGATTAGGGGATCTAACAAAGCACATTTCTTCCCAGGCTTACGCTCAAATTATCACCCCGATTTTGTTCAATAACTGAAGGGTCAAAGCATGAGTATGTCCACAAGACGAGAAATGCAAGCCGACTATATACAGAAAAAGAGGATTAGTAGGAATCCCCTTTCACATTCAAATTCCACCATAGGCATAATGTAGTTGGCCTCAAGGTCCAAAAGAGTAATGGAGTGTAGTTGCATAGCATCAGTTGTGAACTCTGTAGCTTTCCGAGCAACTGAAGCCATCACCCTGAAGGAGCCACATTCGCGGTGTCACTCGGAAAGAAGATAGTTGACTGACGGGAAAAATCCTTCAATGAGGTTAATGCATTTTGCAGTAGCACATCTCTTTTCAAGGCTGAAATTACTGATAGACTAAAAACACCTGTGCACATAAGACCGTAGGCTTCAGTTTTGTAATAGTGAGCAAAGAGGAGGAACAAATGTTGAAGCGACAAACTAGATTGTATTGCCAAGGGATCATATATGAAAGAGTAAATACAAATGTCTTAAAGCCTTTAAAACGTGCAAGTATAACAGCAACCAATGGAAGTTATCCGAGAAACGACGAATGGACCAAACAAGATCTTACTTACAATTTGTACTAGTGGTAAACTACAGGTCACTGTAGTTACGCCACACTGCACGAAACTCCTCTCTGAAAGTGTTCAGACGTGCTTTCAAGTTGGGGACTCTGAAGCTGGCATGAAGAAGAGTTGCTGAGGAAAAGGAAAGACATAACCAAGATGTTAACCCTAAAAAGGTGCATCACACAGACGGCCAAAATCACAGAGGAGCTCTATGTACCGATATGGCCAATCACGAATGCCCAAAGCACAGTCAGCAGACCACAAGAGAGATACCAAATCAGGAAGCTAGCTGAAAGAGTGGATGGGAGAAAAAAAAAAGAAAAAAAGAGAGTCAGCATTCGAGTAGTATCCTCGTTACACATGGTAATTAAGGTGATTGTTTTATTTTCCATCAACATACCTGCAGAGAAGGTCAATACAAAGAACCAACGAGGTTGGCCGCATATATAGATTGCTCTTTTATCAGATGGACGTCCACGAATCACAGGCCTACTGCCATAGAGAATCTTTCAGCAGAATGGAACTTAAATGGGCAAGCAAATAACAAAATGGAAGCAATTAAATAGGATTATGTAACTTACGTCAGAGGAGGCCTCATTTTCGCAGCCAGATGAGGGGCGAACTGCCTTACATATCTTATCATCTTCTCACTAAATGTCCCTGCGAAACTGTAGGCATAGGATTAACCACATCAATCACAAACATTTCAATTGCAGGAGAAAATATGCAACCCACTTGATGAAAATCTTGATTAATATTTCAATTTCATAAAAATCGTCGACTGCCACCAACGACGATTTGGGTGCTCAAAGCACAATAGTTACCGGCTAAGGATCTCGATCTTATAAAAAACAATTTCATTACTCGAGCAGTCCAGGACCGAATACCTTTTATTCGGTTTAATTGTTTGATTAAGAGATTTATTCGATTTTTAATGTTATTAGTAAAAATATTTGTTTAAGCATATAATATTAATATACATACCGTTCTCTTCATAAAAATATAAGTATAAAACTGTTGATTTAGCTAGAACCAAAAACTAGAAGTAAGAGGCATTCTTTAGGAAAAGGAAAAGTCATGTTTATCAGAATTACTCTAAGTTTTTTTTTTTTTTTTTTTTTGTCTTTTCGTTTTCTAATTAGACTGGTTCTCTTTTTTTTTTTTCTATTAATTTTTCTTAATCGAATATTTTTTATTTTAGGTTAAAAAGTTAATTTATGAACGATTAATTATCAATTAAAAAAATATTAAAAGAAAATAAGGATTAATCGATCGATTAATCCTTTGACCATTTAATTCGAGCGATTACCAAAAAAAATTACTTGATATACTTCCGAAAAAGATTAATCGGACGATTAATACGTTGTAAAAACAACGATTAATACGTTTTGTACAACACTGAAGGATCTTCCCCTAACATGTAATATAAATACGTTACAGGCCCAACATAAACATGATAAAACTAACAGACCACAAGATATAGTGAAAGAGGAAGTTTCATCAGATGGAGCGCTGTGACGCTGTCCTGAAAATGTCACACCAACGATTAAAACAAATTCTATATACTCCCTATCCAGTGGACCGCTGAATTCAAATGAGAAACATTAAATCTTCAAAGAAATAGGTCAACAGAAGTACGGCTCATATAAGGTTTTACATGCAGTACAAGGCTACGACCAGATTGAATGACAGAAGGATGTACATACAACAAAGTCATTTCAAATTCTTGTTTGCTTGTTTGAGGAAACCTATGAACAACTTTGACTGATGCCTAATTTTAGCGTTGTATAGAAGTAGTTCATTGATTATGCTACATGCATAGTAAAAGTTCAGTTGCAATGATATAGGATCACATGAAATGTTCCTATGATGACAACATAAACGGGTGAGGACAAGGGCAAGGGCACCAAAATGTCGTATGCAAATTAGGACACTAGACACCAACTTTGAGAGCTAAAAACAAACATAATGAGCTTGATGGACTCATACAGCTTACACTCCTCGCTTCTGAGAACATAGAAAGGTCTAGCAACCTTGCCAAATATAATTGAGCAGAAAGACTCACAAGTTATACCATGCATAACATGTAATCAAATATATGACTCGTTCACAATCAATAAACCAAAGTATGATGTATCAGACAAAATGATGCATAGGGGAGTGTAAACACATAATGAAATGCCGATATTTCAGTGACCTTTATACGAGTACAAGCGTGTTCCATTTTCAAATATCAAGTGTCTCTAGTACCATAGAGACTCAATGTTCATATTCTCCGTGCACAGAAACAATGCCCCAACATCACAAAATTTGTATTTTGTACCCTCTAAACAAGGAAAGAGAATGGAATTTAGAGTTCGTGTAGCACAGCTCTACATCAAATGACTAAAATCTTCTCTGTCCCGTCCCTTTTTTGTACAACTCAAAGCAAATAAGTATCCAACAGACCAGTCACTGGAATACCTGTCATTGAGGAATGCAATGCTAAGTCCTGTCAAGATAGCTGCAACAATGGAAAGTGGCCTCCTTAGAAACCCCAGACCTGCATTTCACAACACCAAATAGAAATGAACAAAGACAGGTACAGTGCAACTTGGAATTTTCCACAGAGAAGTCATGAGAAAATGAATGAAAAGCATTTCCACTCAACCAACCAAGAATGGCAACGATCATGATAAAGTAGTTTGTTCTGTAGCTGCATATTTACAAATTTTAAAAAAAAAAAAACAAAAAAGAAGTTCCATGTTAGTGAACGATGTTGACCTTCGCTAACCACAAAGATGAAAATTTTTAAACAAACAAAAGTAATCCACCAAGCATGAGGCCCAACAAGAAAGAAAAAGAAGACAGACACAAACAAATAGCAGACAGTTAATCATAGACTAATGCTAAGCTCGTCGATAGCAAAAACAGCAGCAAAAAAGACAAGACGTCCAAGACAGCTGATCCGTCCAAGCCAGAACCTCTTAAAAGTCCCATGAAGAGCATCTAACACGTCTAAGACGACAGCAATTAATCCCAACTCTACTTCACCCATTAAATGCATAGCATGAGAGCATCACTTCTTCAAACCTTCAGATCAAACACCTAAACTTAAACAGACTCCAAAGCTATGCCCGCTAAACTTCATTTCAACTACATCTATAAGAACATAACCTAAGAAACATAGCCATGGAAAACACATCACTTTGGAGCTCATGAAGTAACCATAAAATCTCGTTCCCATCATTTTTCTGCAACAATCACTTCCACCTTTCAATCCCCTCAGCATAAAAACTTAACAAACCATATACAAACCCATCACCACCGAAATCAATAATCTAAGCCGAATATCACCAAGCTAAACTACACATATTCAACAAGCACTACACCAGAAACATACTCATTCTACATAATATATCCATAGATACGCACATTAGGTGCAAATACTTGTCCAAACCGCATCAAACAATACGATTCAGATATTATATCCCTGGTACTCCGTGTTTGTATTCTACTAAGCAACAATTTCATCACACCAATTCACCACTAGTCAAGCCAACAACCTCATCAACTAAACCTGAAACCAAGTTCGAACACACGAATCAAGATCGGACAATGTCGAAATCAAGACGGATACAGACACATAATACTCAACGAACACATACTAGTACAGATTGCACTTGAGCCGACTGATCCACTTCGAATACGATCCCGGAACCGTGAACCGAGAGAAGAACTCCGACATCGGCCGAGGAGGCGACGACCAGTCCACTTCTCGGAGCGCGTCGACGAGATTTTCGATCGTTACGTTTCCCCAATCCATTGGACGCGATCGAGGAACAAGAAGCAGAAATCGAATCTATAAGAGGGGAGAGATGAAACCCCAGATGAGAAATGTTTGATGTGGAGTCGGTTTGAATCGATGGGAAGCAGAGGGACGGTTAGGGTTTTGAGCTCCTACAGTTTTTTTGTGTCTCGTTAGAGGATCTGTGTTGATTGGAGTGTAATAAGTCATCCTATTTAATTTATTTATTATTATAAAAATTTTTATTTGATTTTATTCGATATAATATGATCTTTTTTATGTTAAAATGATAATGATAATACGTGTTCTGACTCAAATATTTCCTATAATGATTATTTTTAATAATCAAATCCTCGTCTCTCTCATATATGCATCTTAATCACTTCAGGTTTTCTCCACAAGCTAACATCCTCATCTTAATTTTCGCAGCTCCTCTTCTACAACACCAATTTTCGCAACACTACCCGCTTTCTTGTGGTGAGATGCCAAAAATTTACATCTCACTTCGATCGAGTGCGATTTTTGTGTAATTTATATATTTGTTTCGATATATGTTTGCGATTGGTTTCGGTGCTGTGAATGTGATGATTTTGATGTTAGTGTAATTTTTGTTTGATGTAGAACTGGGACAAAATCCCTGTGCGGGTTTCTGAGAGCTCCTTGCCTTCTCAAATATCAGGTGTATACATTGACGATCGATTTGGGATTTTCAAGCTTGGCGTGTTAGATGTTCGTGTTGCCACATTTTTATTTGTGAATATGTGATTGTAGTGAACTGAAAATATGATCGTTTTTTTTTTTTTTTTTTTGCGCATTTATGCAAGAGAAATGTTACTGATAGTCACACATGGATGGTATGATAAACTCACCCTAATGTGAGTGATGCTCTATGGGTCCCGAGTGAGTTGGTGATAAGCATGCTGATTTAGCAGATGAGACCGAGACTAATAGTGGTTAAGTATCTGTAATTAACATTTCTCTGTTCTGAACACTCAGAAGAATCAACGAGGGGAATTGGAATATAGATCATTGAGGAGCAATGCGGTCTAGATATTCAACAGGGGGATGTGTCGTAAAAATGGAGGATGTGAGAACCATTATGTAGCTTATACGAAATGGTGTTTTAGGTTTTTCTTCAAGTTTATGATTGAACCGAACTCCTAAATGGTTTGATTCTAATGGTCCTGAGTTCTCCACCATAAGATTTTCAGAGGGTAGAGCTTAAACGTAGACTGAAGACGCATGGTGTATCAAGAATTTCAACTCTACCTAGCCTGTGATCAAGACACAGTCTGTTATTGTGGGGTCTTTTGTCCGTCTATGAAAGCAGACTCAGAACGAATTTTTTTGTGATACTGTTAAAAAATGTTTTCAGTGCAAGCTTCTATAGTTTCTTATGTACTGTAGTGGATCTTCTGATGGATGCTGTTGGATCAGCTTGTGATCTTGTATTCATTAGTTTGTGGATAACTGGAAACCACTTGCCAATCTACTCTGTTTCTTCTACTTGTTTCAACACATCTTTGTGCTGTACCGAGTGCTTCATGAAATCATTTATCATGTATTCTACTTTGCATATCATATTTTTTTTCATCTTGTTATAACCAAGTTCTTGTGACTTTTGCAGGCTCGGCTTCTGGTCAGACTTCTCCTTAGGCTTGTAGCTTGTTGAGTGTTGGTCAGGTGAATCTTGTGACCTTGTCTATATTCCTAATATTATGTACCCTGTTTTTCCTATGTATATAAATTAGTTGTACATATCTCTCGAATAAAGGCGATGCATTGGAACATTAGCAGAAGCAGAAGTTTCTTTGCCATCTATTTCAAAAAATAAAAGATAAAAAAAATTGAGATATTCCAGGGCATGTAACAAATTATTAGCAGAAGTATCTAGCTTAATGAACTATCTAATAGTTAGAACGAGTAAATCTCGCCATAAGCATTACCCTTCTGATTGTTTCTAAGTCGGGCTTTCTTTGGAACTCAAAATGTTTCAAGTGGCCAAAAGGATGAGGCATGGAGAGTTAATGTACGAATCCAAGGATGTGACCTTGAAAGCGGATATCTGTATGGAATCATGGAAGCTCTGAATGTTCCAATGGCCGACACTCCAGTAAGGATTTTCTCTTTTTATATTTTTGAACTCCTGAACGATTCACCTAGTTTGATATTTGTATTTGTCGTTATTTATTCAATAAAGATATATAATATCGTCATTAAATGGAATGTTTCTTTTTCTGAAATATTATTTCCAGTCCCCGAAGAGAAGCCTACTCTGTTGATGTTTCTGCTTTGTATTGACTGCTCGTATGCAAAAACTAAGATATGGAGAAGATATGCCATGAACTTACAGCCTTCGTGGCAAACTTTATGCAATGTCAGTGTCTGTGTCTGTGTTTTCCCATTTCAAAGTTCCAACTGAAATTCCCCCTTCTACTTACCTTTTTTTTTCTTTTTTGTTTGATCATAAATGTTGGTCACTTGGTTGCAATCTTGATATTTGGGCTTCTGAATCATCGTCAACCTGCGCTCACTGCTTCTTATATAAGCTTGAGTGAATAATATATTTGTCCCTTGAGCATTTTTGCTGTTTTATTTTTCATATGTTGTATTTCAAACATTTGAATAGGAATCCTGTCCATTTTGTTCTGAAGCAGAAGTTCTCTATCATGATTTATGGTCAAGTAAATCCCTATTTTCAAAAGCTTAATTTTGGGGACTTGTATTTTTCAGGTTGTGACTTTCTGGGAAGGAGAAATAGTAGATACCAAAACCTATACCTTCTACACCGGAGAGTGGGAAGCCGCGTATGTTTCTTCATTATTGTTGAGTGCGTCTTTAATAGCAAAGGCGCAAGCATCATCTGCTTAATTCGCCAAAATTCTTCAAAAGAGTTGTCTTCCGGCCTAATAATTTAATTTTTTCATCTTTTTTGAAGTTTTTAGATCCATCTTCATTTGTTCTTAACCCATGCTGTGTATGATTTTATCCCTTTTGTCCTTTTAAGAGAATCTAGAAATGCAATTGAGACAACCAAATTATGCTTATTGATGCTAGCTATGAAATTAGAATACTCTTATCTATAAGATTCATGAAATGATTAGTGCATTGTGGGGTTTCTAATATACAAGGATTTTTCTTTATGAAATGGTTACTGTCTAAACCTTTCCCTTCTCAATAACATTGGGGTTTATGTGCAGGGCAGAAGATGATATCAAACACTGGACCAAGTTACCATCCTTTATGCCGCTTCTGGTAATAAAGCAGGGCCTGAGTTCTCTTCGCCTGATTCCGTCACAAGATGTTATCTACCGAATTGTTCTTCTCCTTCTACAAGAGTCTAAGTGGAAGCTGACGGGGGCAAATCGTTGGACCTGAGTAATTACCCCTATATATTCATGATGAGTGCACATTTCCATCTCTCTGGATCATGGTTTGCCGATTCAGTTCGATTCGGGTTGAATTGGGGTGTATTGTTCCGGTTTTGGCCAAATCGGTTCCGGTTCAAGAGATGAATCGTCGATTCACTCTATATCGGCTATGAATCGGGGTGAATCGTTCCTGGTTCAACCATTGAATCGGCCTGACTCGGGGTGTATCGTTCCCGATTCAACCACTCACCTAACTCACCTAACCAATTCCTCTCCCTTTATCTTCTTCCCCATCGCTGTCCAACACATCACAAAGGCAAAATCCAAACCATGTCCTCGATTTTCAACCCCTCCCTTGATCTCCACTTCCACTATCCACTGATGAAGATGACACTTCCTCCGACGATGATGATGGTGATCGTGGTGACGTTGATCTCCCCACAATAGATGATGATATAGGAGGACATAGGAGATATGATGGATATGACGATTATGGTGGATATGATCGATTTTCATCTTCATTTTTTTAGATTTTGTGTTGTTTTATGTATTAAGTAAATTTGAACTTCTATTTTACTAGTTTATGCTTTTTATATGATGTTTGAAATTATTTATGCAACATAAAAGGTGAATTGGAATGAATCAGTCTGATTCGGGGATGAATCATACCGATACACCCCGTATAGATGAGCCATTCCGGTTTTGAAAATACCGATTCTAATACGATTCCCGGTTCGGAAAACCTTGCTCTGGATGGAGCCTGTTGGTCAGCTGCTTGTGTTGCAGGCTTACTTGATGCATGGGTTTTGCCGATGCATCGTCGAGCAGCCACAATTTCATGTTAGATGTTATGTTTGCAGCTTTTGGAACTCTGATATGCTATTCTTCACTTCTTGCTTGGCAGAGATGGAAGGAGCAGTATTTCGTAAACGTTGGAGCAGACTGTGGATTAACAATAGCTGGATTTTATTATGTTTGCTTCTCCTGCAGTGATGGCTCGATCAATGGCTTCTATTATGATCCCAATAGCAGGTAAAACTGTGTTTCTAATGTCGTAAAAAACCAAGGCCAAGTTTTCGATCTGTAAAATGCAGAGTGGAATTGTGCTGAATTCCATTCAAAATTTCTTGAGGCTGCCCACGGAGGTTTATCGAACATATTTCCAATTTGACATAATTGTTTTGCAGCCCATTCCAGAAGCTGGAGCTGAAGTCTACTAATGAAGGGAGGTCAGGATTCAGCTTTTTGTCATATGAACTTGTGTAGTATGAGTGGGAACTGTTCTTAGCTTGAAGAATAAATTTTGCTGCTGTGATCTTTGTTCACCATTTTTTTGTGACAATTTGCCATATGATCTTGTCAAATTGTGAAAACTTGTGTAGTAGAGGCGTCCTGGTACTGTGCCCGCCCATCTTCTAGAAGGGGCTATATGGGATACATGATTTGGCGCTGTTCCGTGCACAGTAATGCAGATCAATTAATGATATTCCGCTCGTGTTCTACTCTGAGTTTGTACAGAGTAAGTTTACCTGAAACATGGACTGATCGGTTCCTTACCTGAAGCTTTTCTGAGTGTTTGGATTTGAGTATCGTGGTGAAGGGATTATAGCGGAATCATATGCGTATAGGAAAGCTGTGCTGGGCTTCTGAGAAGTAACATGAGAATTCAACATACAACTGTATGTTAACTAGCTTTGTCTTTGAGCAGCCTGGAAAATCAATTACCAGGTTCCTGGTGTACTTGGAATGAAACAGTGCATTGAATCCATCAAATTAGTGTTTTCAGTAGTCATTAGCTTTACAAATAATCATCTAACCTTCGATGCTCATGCCAAAATGCACAGCTTAGTCCAACCAAGACCTCGGCTATGGCAGCCTCCGTCTTCACCAAATCCGAGTAGTGCAGCGTCTGCATCAGCAGCACCATCGGCTTTGCATCAAACATCTGCTTCTCCAGGTTCCTCTCTGACTGCCACGCCAATGTGTCATGTGCGATGGGTGCTAGCCACTCCATGATCCCCTTCACTGCATCCCTCCATCCCTCTGCCAACGCCATCTCTCCGCCACACCCCTCCAATTCCTTCCATGCATTTTTCAGCTTAGACTTCACAAACGTCCTCAAGCTTGCCGGCAGCATATTATAAAGGTTCTCCCTTGCCTGTTCCCCGATTACTGTGCCCGATTTCACGTGTCTTTCCACCAGTGTTATGACATTTGCGTATCGTATTGCCAGGCCCGATCCCCCTACGGTAGATGGCGGGGCTGCCTGGAACACCTTGTTATGACTCTGCTTTCTGCATCCATCGCCGAAAAGGCTGGCTCCAAAGTCTGTCATCTCATCATCGTCAGACATGAACACCCTTGACTCCCGGCTCAGGAACCGGACCATGGCAGCCTTTGGCATGGCCCGGTAACGTGGTACGATGGGACCTGACTTAGACGCCCTGTCCTGAGATGATCCTTCGAACAGAGTTCGAAGGTTATGGCGACGGTAAGGGGTGAGCTTTTTCCGGTGGGTAGTGATCATTTTTTGAGGAGATGTCGGGAGGTCGGATGTGTACGGGCTAAAGTGATAGCAAATCCTTCCATAGACATAGTAGACCATCCTGGCCATCATGTCGACGCTCTTGTCAACGGACTTGTTCCACAGCGAAGCATCCTTGAGGTGCCGAACCTGTTTCCTATGCCCGGAGATCTTCTGCTCGAAGAGATCAAAATTTGCATGCTGGGATATGCCCGAGTTGGAATTCTTCTTCCGTTCATCGATCCTCCTTTCCGAGTATTCCAGTTCCGACAATGCCTGCAGCTCCGAGTACAGGTTCCCTGTCAAAACAATAAGCCTCTCCATCTTGTCAACGACCTTATCCATATCCTTGAACCCGCAATTCAGATTTTCCAAGTCCACGAACCCAAGCTTCAAGTCCCTATATGCCTGATCAACCCTATTAAGCCCTGACTCGGAACACCTTAGACCAAGCCTAGCAACCGCATTGGCAGCACGATCAAGATCCTCCATTCTCTCAGCGCAGGCTAACGCGAGTAGAAACCCTTCATCCTCCGAGTTAAGGTACAAGATAGCGCATGACTTCATGACATTGTTTCTTAGGTTATTTATCTCGTCATCCGACAGGGACTTGTATAGGGACATGAGACGAGACATGGTCTTGGCGGTCTCGAAGGCGAGGATCCCTAGGGTGCCTGGCCTGTGGTCTTGTGGCCGGAAGATCGAGAGGCAGTTCGAGCGCTTGTGGTGGTGGGATGAGAGCCATGACGACATGGCCGCACCATCGCCTGACGGTATATGTCCGGTGAAGAATGGGGATGGAATGGGACACAGAAGGGGAAGAAAATGAGAGGTCGATCGATGATGAAGGGAAAAGTATCCGTTGTATGTTCTCTGATGGTGTGTTTTTTCATGGATATGAGGTAGGAGCCAGCTTGTCTTGGTGCTAATATGAAAAGGGGTTGTAGCAAATGCATTTAAGCTAAAGTTTCCTCTATTTTAAAGGATTTGGTATAAATAACATTAGAAAAATAAATATGACAAATAAAAGAAAATAAATAGGACCACGACATAAAAGATTTATGTGGTTCATTTCGCTTCCGAGACTTTGAGTTAGCTGGGTTAGTTAGATCAGCCGAATATTCATCCATTATGGCTTGTGTAGTCGGCCTTGTCATATATCTTTCAAGAATGGAATGCCGGCCTTGTTGTATTACACAAATCAGTACCATAGAATAAAGCAAACGAATGTCATTAACATGTCTTACAATAAGAAAGTTTTTTTTTTTACCTCCTTGATTCGGAGCACATTCTTCCGACTCTTGAAGAATACTTAGCTTGCAACCCATTCCAAAATTTACCTTTAATACTCAGAGAGAGAGTATCTTGAGCTCCTTTGAATGAAAATAGAAGCCCTGCATTGCAAGCAATGCACATATGCTGCTCTAAAAAGCAAAATAAAGAGACCAAACAGAACAAAAACATAGAGATGACCAGCCAATCAGTTTCGAAGAAAAATAGCTTGGAAATTGTCTCATCCATTGATTTTTCATGGACCTTAGGACTCTTAAATCGTTAATAGACAGCCAATATTGTCGAACACGAAAGAGCTTTTATATAACTTCTGAACGACGATACCTTGGTAATTGCTGAAAAGTTAGCATAGCTAGCTGCTCCTAGACATTGAAAACAAAGAAGCAGAAGTTCTACTTAAAGACTTCAGTCATCAACACATTCAAAACTCCAAGCTTGATTCATCACTTCAATCATCTCCTCAAATGACACCAAAATCCACCCGTCCCATCTCTTTCCATGTCTTCTACCTCATCACCCTCTTTTCGACATGTTTCGTGGCCGAAGGCGTACAACTGATCCTAGTCAACAACTGCAAGGAACACATCTGGCCAGCGCTCCTAGGCGGCGCTGGCCATCCAACACCTAGAGACGGAGGCTTCCACGCCATCAGTGGCGAGGAAGTTGTGATAGACCTGCCCGAGAAATGGTCGGGCAGGGTCTGGGGAAGACAAGGCTGCAGCTTCGACAGCAACGGTCATGGCAATTGCCAGACAGGCGACTGCTCGGGCCAACTACATTGTCATGGCCTTGGCGGGATCCCACCAGCGACAGTCGTGGAAATGACTTTTGGATCATCCACGTCGCCCCTACATTTCTATGACGTAAGTCTTGTCGACGGATTTAACTTGCCTGTGTCGATGAAACCAGTAGGCGGGGGTGTAGGGTGTGGCGTGGCGTCCTGTGAAGAGGATCTGAATGTGTGTTGTCCATCAGCATTGGAAGTTAGGAGAGGAGGCAGAGTGGTGGGATGCAAGAGCGCTTGTTTGGCGATGCAGTCGACGAAGTATTGTTGCACGGGCGAGTACTCCAGTCCTCAGACTTGCAAGCCAACTGTTTTTTCGAAGCTGTTCAAGGCGGTTTGTCCTAGGGCTTACACTTTCGCCTTCGACGATGCTTCTAGCTTGAACAAATGCATGGCGTCAAGCTATGTCATCACCTTCTGTCCTCCTAGCTAAGGAGCAGAACTTGTTCAACTGCATGATAGCTATATGACGTTGTCGGACCGGATGTAACATATGTATCTTATTTGTACTCGATCGTGAATAGTTTTATGTTATCTACTTACCTTATACTCCCTCTATTCCGAACATTCTTTCTACTCCCAATCCATAGACCAAAAGTAGATAGTTTTAACAAAGATTTTTGTGTCGTTGATTTCTAGATTTAGTGCTTTTTCCCGTATGCCGCACCATCCATTGGTACTATCATCAGATTCTGATCTATCATCCTCGGATGATGAATAGAAAGATAATGAATTCTACTAGAAGATCAAACAAGTCTTAAAGTATGTTAATAGTTATATTCTTTGTTTCTCTTTTCATCTTCGGATTCTTATCTAATGACCTAGGATGTAATCTTGGACGCGAAGAATAAAAAAAAAAGAGGGGGCTTTTTGAGAAAAAATTCATAATATTTATGCTTATAGGAAGGAATATCTTTTTTTTTTTTTTATCTATATCCATAGACTGACATAACAAGTTAAATGCAAAGAAGACGGTCGGAAATCTTTATCCCCAATCCCGAGATTGAATATTGAAGGAACTTGTATCCCTTAGAATTAAAATGGAAGAAGATTTCTTGTCCAAACTTTCAAAGTTTTTTTATTTTATTGGAATTGCAAAGAATTGACTTGATACGATAATGGGGGATCACCCCACCCCACATGGTAAGCGATTCAGCCTAACTCCTCCAATGTGGGGAGAGGTCAGCGGATCAAAACCCGCTGAGTGCCGAGCCAGCTTCCTCCGGATTTGCGGGCTATTCGGTTGACCAAAGAAAATCCTAATTAAGAAATGTATTGATTTTTTGAATCTTTATCATTTTGTGTGTATGAAGAGGAAAGTGTGACCGGATGGAGAGAAAAGTTAATAATAAAAATAATTATGTGATATAAAGTAGGAATATTTTCGATTTTTAAGTTTTTAAGATTTGTTTTTATGAAAATATAGTAATTTATATTGAACGTTTATTTTTTATAATACGTCGTAATTTATCTGGGACGGAAACAAATTTTTCTTCGTATTCTTTCTTGCTATTAATCATTAGGGTTGATGGTCTAATTCCCTCACAATATAGTCTAGACGATCTGGTTTGGTTCAATGAACACTTCGGCAAGGAGAAACGCGATGCCGGTCACTAACATTTAAGAAGTTCACAAGAAAACCATCGCCTGACTCGCACTGTATCTAGCTTAGTTCGCACATGTTATTCGAACTCCATACACTTAGTACTTCTTTAACACGAAGTGTATCAATTGATCGGTCGAATACTCTTTACTTATGTCATAAACTTGCTAATGTTAAGATGATGAGGCGTAATTTGTCAATGTAAATTTTGATCGTATCGTCAAACAACAGTTTTACAAATTTCTTATATAATACTCCGTTCTTGGTGAGCAATGACGTGTAATATGTGGTCAAGATGTTTGTGGGACATAATCTTATCCACACAAGAATCGCCTTATCCAACACCACCATAGAACACATTGTGCATCCATTTTGTCTCCTCATTCTTTGTCGAAACCACAAACTAAATCGAAGTTTTTCTCATGGCATCAGTGGTTTCTCCTCTTCATTGTCACTTAACCACATCGACCACCCCATCAAAGTTAAACCAACCATCAGCTACATATAGGAGCTTATCACAGATTCCAACCTTCTCTTCACATCCTGGTTTGATCAATGTGACAAAGTTCAAGGGAAACAAGAGGAGTTCGGTCAGACCGGTAGCGGCAGTGGGGGAACTGTCGTCCGATAGCACGACTTACCTGATCGCTGGCGCGGTGGTGGTGGCGTTGCTAGGGACCGCCTTTCCCCTTCTGTTTTCTCGCAAGGATCTGTAAGCATTTGTATTCTTTGTCACACTTCGGAGTCGAATGTTAGGGATGATTATTATAGGTCGTGATCGTGATTAGATTAACTGCGGTGGCAGCTCAATAGTAAGCAGCCTACACTTCCATCAGGTGGTCGGATGTGGATGCGATCAGGTGATGAAATGGGTCCTGTGACTTAGTACGTATTTGCTTAGTTAGAAATTTAAAATAATTCTCTTGTTTTGAAATTGTGATGAACTATAATGTGCATCTTCCGTTTTAAAACAATTATAATGGTTATTAAATTAAAATATTATTATATTTAAATTTTTTATATTATTTATTTTATATCATATCAATTCATCTTATTATTATTTTTTTTCGTTCACCTGCACAAGGATAGGTTAATATTTACAATAAATAATAACACGTATTTAAATTATCATATCAAATCAATCCATCCTAATTTTTTGTAGGAACACTTGCTACTGTTAGTATGTGCTTCGGTGTGATCATCGATATTCGGCTTTTAACTTGTGTTATAATTATAAATTGGAATTTGCGGTAGAGTTGACACATCTGTAATGTGTGTAGGTGTCCCGAGTGTGATGGAGCTGGTTTTGTCCGACAAGGCAGTGCAACTTTGAGGGCGAATGCTGCTCGAAAAGATCAGGTTCAGATCGTATGCAAGCGGTGCAATGGATTGGGAAAACTCAACCAAATCGACAAATCTAGTTAAACATATCCTGTTAATTTCTTGCTATGTTCAGTTCATGAGAGGTTTCAAAGTGTATTTCCTTTGCGTAACAGGAGCTGTTCGTGTTAATTTTGAGTTGCTTCTAAAAGTTAAAGCGGAACATGTAAGACTTGTCATTTCTAACGAAAATCTATCTGCTATCAAATTACTTTCCGAGCTGACGTTGTGATGTTAACAAAACCTAACGTAGGAGTCAATTCGATGATAAGTAACTTTCCTTCAATGGTTTGGTCAACATTCTTGGAAGGTTTTGTCTCTGTAGGTAACTCTTTCATTTCTCTCATTCTTGGCAAAACCGCAAAAATGGATGTTAAGTTACATAGTCAAACATTAGCAGTACAAAACAAAAGCGAGCATTTTCTTCAAGTAGAAAACAAGTCGTTCCATCCTGCTGGGTACATTTGATTGATATAAACTTCATCGCTGACAACCCATTTCTTCAGAATACGATATAGGCATAGTCTAACGCATGTTATTCCTTCCGTCCAAAAAGAATATTTTTTTCGTCTCAAATTAAATATAACAATTGATCAAATACGAGATTTTATACGAATGTTAAATTTATGTAGATTTTTTATGGGGGCTAAACACATACTATATTGAAGTCGAAGGGCACGAGACTTTTTAATGTGGAAAATCCGTGAGGATAAAAAACCACTGGATCGATATTGAAGTCTATTCAAACTTTCATTAATCAACAATATTATGGACACACATATATCCTTCCCTAACTCAATTAGAGTGTTATGATCAAGGTCTATTGATTTTATCGTCGTTAGTAAATTACTGACTAACCTAAGCAGGTTCAATAAAACGTAACAAATATAACACCAATGAACAAAATATAAATAACACAAATAAAAAAATAAAAATTTTATGTGAAAACCCTTACGAGTGAAAATTACGGATTGTTGTCGACCACGAAAAAACCCACTAATCCAAATGAGGAGTGCAGAAGAGTTACACCCGAATACCAAGAGATTCACCACGAAAGATAGAAATGCACCTTCTCCTATTACTAATCTCTCAGGACTCTCTCTTTGTGTGTTTAAGAATAATAAAGCTAAATGCCACTAGCTCTTAAGCTGTCTTGCTTGCTCTGATGCTTCATTGCGCCTTTCAACGATAAGCTCACATCCTTCATATAGGAAATGTAAATGGATTTCTTCCGTGTATTGCTCCATCATATGGGAAAAGCAAAATCAATGCAATTTTGACAAAGTTAGCAAACCTTCCTCTGCAACTCACTTCCTTGGTTGAACCCAAAAGCAAAGTGACAATATACCATGATTGATTTTTGACATAGTCAACATAGATGGCAAACAACATCAAGAGATCAACCACCCTTTAAACAAGTCAATCTCACCAAAATTAGGTGGTAAACAAAGAGGAAATGCACCATAAACACCTCCCAGATCAGCCACCATAATCTGGCCGAGAACATCTTGCCGAGAATAGGACTTTCTAGTGTCTGATCGAGCTGAAATTTGGACAGCTAATAGACGACTCCAAGCTCTACAACATCTGAAAATCAGCATCATCGGATAAACAATGATCCTCCGAACGGCTGGCTCAACCTGCTGCCTGAGGCACTCCAAAAATATTGATTTTGATCTTGTGTTTGTGTGGTTATCACTCTCCCTCTCTTAGGGTTTCATCCACACTCATCATAGTATATAAATACTAGGTCAAGAGTTGAGTTGGATGGATTTTGGGTTTTATTTTAAGCCTACAAAGGCATGAGTCGGACCCAACAAATCTTTCCCTCCGTGCCTATGAAGGGAGATAACCGTTGACTGACTCCACACATCGGGAGTCCAAGTGTGCAACCTTTTTGCACAACTCAAAGTTCTCTCTTGTAACAACCTTGGCCATCATATCAAAGGAATTCTTGTCAGTGTGAATCTTCATCAGCGTTAGTGACTCATCTTCAATCATTTTTCGCAACCAATAATATTTCACATCAATATACTTTGTGCGAGAATGATATGTAGAATTCTTGCTCAAATCTCTGGCACTATGACTATCACAGTAGATCACATACTTGCTTTGCTGTAAACCTAATATTTGTCGAAATCTCTTCAACAACAATATTTCTTTTCTAGCTTCTGTAGCAGTTATGTATTTTGCCTCTGTTATCAATAATGCAACATATTTTTACAGCTTGGACTGTCAAGATATAGCTCCTCTGCAAAAGTAAACAAATTCTCAAAAGTGAATTTTCTATAGTCAAGGTCTCCCGACATGTCTGAGCCCGTGTATCCTTCCAGACTATTTCTAAACATCTAAAACATCTAAAACATGAGCACAATATGAAGCTATCTTTCAAATATTTCAAGATCCACTTCAAATCTTCCTAATGATTTCTCCATGGATTATCGATAAAAATTTCCCCACAATACTGTCTGCTTATGCAATGTTTGACTTTGTACACACTATGACATACATAAGACTGTCAATTACAGATAATAAGGAATAGCTGGCATCTCTTCTCTTTGCTACACAATAGATGGACAAGACTTCTTACTCAACTTAAAGTGACTAGCAAGAGGTGTGCTGAGAGGTTTCGCATTCTGCATATTAAACATTTTCAGAACGCATTTAATGTATTTCTTTTAAGATAATCACAACTTTCTTATCTTTCTGTCACGAACAATTTGTATCCCTAGGATTTGCCTAAATAGTCCTAAATCCTTCATATCAAAGGTCTTAAATAAGTAAAGCTTCATCTTTTGAAACATTGTGACATCCTGTCCGATGATCAGGATGACATCCACATAAAGAAGAAGAACAATAAACTCTCCACCAGGAAATCTTCTTAAATACACACAAGAATCAACCTTGATTCTTTTGTATCCCAGACTCAAAATAAGTGAATCAAACTTTTCGTAACACCGGCGCTACGGTTGCTTCAATCCATAATGACTCTTCTTTAGCCTGCACATCAAGTGTTCACTTCCTTTCACTTCAAAGTCCTCTAGTTGCATCATGTAAATTTCTTCCTTTCAGTTATCATACGAAAATACAGTTTTCACATCTAACTGCTCAATCTCCATCCATAGTAGTCGCCAAACCCACAATTGTTCATGTTGATGTCATCTTCACAACCAGAGAAAATATCTCATCGAAGAAAATTCCCTTCTTTTGTTTAAATCCTTTCACTATCAGCCTAACCTTGTGTTTAACAAGCCTAACCTTGATAGTAGTATTTTTTATGCGAAAAACTTTCCTAAAAGAGAAAGATTGCATTTATTTTGGGACGACCAAGTATCGCACTTATTATGGGACAGAGGGAATTTAAAAATATTGATCAGGGGATTATTGAGAAAAACTTTAATCGACGTTGTGAAATGATTAAATATTATTTTATATAATTGTTGTGAAATATTCATTGTAGTATATATTATATAATTTTATACGACGGTGTCTGTTGGATAATAATACATTGTTAGATATAAGTATGAATCTTATGAAAATATATGTTGAATAATGATATTTTGAAATATTCATGAGACAATATTTTTTTTTTTTTTGAAACATATCTAGACAATGTTAAACCCATAAGAGCACTTGCATTAAATTATGTCAAATAGAGATCCAATAAAAAAAAATAATGTGATGATGTGAACAAAATTGAAAGAGAGGTTGAAAACGTGAAGGGTATCCCTAAATCAAGTTTTTCTTAGACTTTACTTCCTAATATATAAATTAAAGTATATGAGTTACAAATTAGAATATATATACATATGACATGTAGTACATATTAATTAAAATATAATATATAAGAGAAAAAACGTAAATGAAACTCAAACAGAGACTAAAAATAAGTTTCTGAGTGTTAAAGCACTTGTATCAGAATCTCTATAATTTTTTACAGTATTGTTTATCCCTTATTATATATAGTATTATAATAAATTAATTTATAAAAATAAAAATATTATAATAATATGATAATTTTATTAAAATTTTTTTTATCCCAACCTATAATTTTTATACTTTTAACTATCTAAACGAGGAACAAATCCACCCAAATTTCTGAATCCAAATCCACCCAAAATCACAAAACTAAACCCACCAAACATCCCACGACCACAACAAAACCCCCAAAAATGAAGAAATCTCAGACACCACCACACCCCGCACACCACCCAATTCACCAAACCCACCAAACACCCCCAAAAATGAGCAAAAATCACATCTTCTCATCATCTTCGCTCCCAATCCTCCTCTCCCTAGTCGCAATCTTCTTCATCTACACCACCACAACATTCATCTTCATCCACGGATGGCTCAATCTCTTTTCCTCTCCGGGGCTCATCAATGCGGCGGCATTCACTGTGATTGCGACGATGTGTGTTTGGAACTATGTTGTTGCGGTGAGGACTGATCCGGGTCGGGTTCCGGGGAGCTTTGTGCCTGATGTTGAAGATGGGGGGAATCCTGTGCATGAGATTAAGAGAAAGGTGAGGGATTTTGGGGTTATTTTGATTGGAAATTGATGGATTTTGGGTATTTTGATGGAATTTTTTCTGGGAATTGGGTATTTTGATTGGATTGTTCTAGGTTTTGGGTATTTTGATTGAATTAAGGTGGGTTTTGGATATCTTGCTTGAATTTCTATGAATTGTGGGTATCTTGCTTGAATTGCTATGAATTGTGGGTATCTTGCTTGAATGGTTATGGGTTTTGGATATTTTGATGAGATTTTTCTGGGTTTAGGATATTTTGATTGGATTCTTGTGGTTTTTTGGTTGTGGTCGTTTCTTCTCATTCTCGATGATAATGATGTGGTTTTGAGTTTGTGTGTTCTAGTTAGGGTTTTTTCGTTGCTGATAGTGGGAATGTGGGAGATCTGATGGATAATGATCCGAGAAATGTAATTTCTAGTGTCATATGAAGTGAGTTTTTGATGGGGTTAGGAAGATTTGCTTGAATCTTTGTGAATTTAGGTTATGGTGATATGTTGTTGTTGTTGATGAAAATGGGGTTGTAGATTTTGTGTGTTCTCGGCCTTTTGGCTATGGTCTTGTGTATCCAGTGGTAACCTGCTTAGATCCTTAGGGGTTCTGAATTTTGCAGGATTGGGTCACAAAAGTTTGCGATTCGTATTTGTGGGAGTTCTTAGCTGGTCCTTTAGATAGCACAGATGTGTGCTTTTAGGAGCTTGTTGGATTCGAGCCAATGGATGTTGAAATGATGGTTAACAAGTTCGGTCAAACTTAATGTGATTGCCTTGAATGAAATCTCAACTTGCGATTTAGAGATAGCCTGTCAGAGATCTTGATCGTGTCAGAGAAAACTTGTAGAAAGTTGGTGTCATTTGAAATTGAGTTTCAGCTTCTTTATGAGCTCATTGCTTGCATCAGAGTCGATGAGATTTAGAGATGATGATTAACCAGTTGCTTAAACTGATGCAATTGCTTCAATGAGATCTCAACATAAGATCTTCTAGTCTTCTATCATAGATTTTTTATCATGTTATAGGCAACATGTTTAAGTTTGTTTGAGTGAAAATTAGGTGAATGACACCACTACCATTCATCATTATTATTGCGGAGGGTATATTCTCGGGTCATATAAAACTCTGATCAAAGGGTCTATATAGATGCTCTTCTAAGATAAGATTGACCTCACCATGGAAGTGAGCTGGAACTCCTGCCTCCCATACCATAATTCATCCTTAGTTCTAGAGCACAGGACTTACTACAGCTTTTGCAATACCGAATTTTGGATCAACCATTGCTGCTTGGAAATTTAATTTTGATCACACGTGGAGAGTTTAGTTAAAAAAAGATGAATTGAGTTATTTTCAACATATTGATTTGAAATTTGTTATGTCAAGGGATGAAGTTTGGACATAGCTTGTGATGTGCTTTCTATATGGTGTGACGTCATGGGATGTCATCAACAATGTGGTAGTAGATGGGGAGGGAAATTTGCCTCCATTTGGTATTCTAACATTGCTCATTTTCAGGGTGGTGACTTGAGATACTGCCAGAAATGTTCACATTACAAGCCTCCCCGTGCTCATCATTGTCGCGCTTGCAAAAGATGTGTTCTTCGTATGGTATGCATCTTTTATCTCCCCTGCTGTTCTAAGATTCATAACATCTTACAATGCTGTGCTAAATGGCTGCTTTCTTGCATGTTAGGATCACCACTGCATCTGGATCAACAACTGTGTTGGCCATGCAAACTACAAGGTGTTCTTCATTTTTGTTCTGTACGCAACAATTGCATGCATATACTCCCTGGTATGTTCACAATAAGCCATTTCCTATTCATGGATCTTCTGCTCTTAAACAATTAGCGGTTGGTGAGGTTGTGAACTTATGACTTACATTTCTAGGTGTTGTTTCTTGGAAGCATAATAAATGATTTCCTGAAGAATGACCAGGAGTCGGAAGAATCATCAAGAACGCTACATGTAAACATTTTCTTCTGGTTTCAACCAAGTACTTTGTATTATTTTTTGACTTTAGGAGCCAACATGAGATTTGGAACGGGTACTTACGAGAGTTTTGCACAGGTGATCTTTGCAGTGCTGGTAATCCCACTAACCATTGCACTTGCTGTTTTATTTGGTTGGCATGTCTACCTCATGCTTGGGAACAAGACCACCATCGAGGTATGTGAAATGTACCTGTGGTTTTCATGTATGTTTGCATGAGGATGTTGTGTTGAAAAAAAATATTGTTGTGCATGGATTGCAGTATTATGAAGGAGTCAGAGCTTTGTGGCTTGCAGAAAAAGGAGGCGATGTTTACTTGCATCCCTATGATTTAGGTCCTTTCGAGAACCTGACAGCGGTAAGTAAGAATGTTGTTTGAAGTGCCCTTTGACATTGTCTGTATGGTTTAATCCTGATATGTGGATTTCTCTTCCACTTGATTCCCTAACACGGCAGTTGCCTCTAAAAGTAGAAGTTAAAATTCTCTTCTTTTTGCTTTCCTTAAAACTTTGTGGTATATTTCTTTAAAGTTCATTCTTCGGACTTCATATGTCCCTGGAACAGAATCAACAGATCTTGTCTTCTCGCCTTATTGTTCTTCATGGTGACTCAAATTATGTGCTTTTTTCTCCAAATGAGAGGCAACCACAAATAGAGGTGAGGCTAAGGCTGCCGAGTCCAAGGGGAAACAAAACAATCGCATTTGTCAATGACCCAAGTGAGCTCTGAAAATTTGCTCTTCTTATCTCAAAGGGTATTTTAACTAGTAAACTGAAAATGTGGAGCTGCTACAGCTCATGGATTTATATGTTTATATGTGGTTTCAACAACTTAGAATTACGACTTCCGTTTTAGAACTATGGTCTACATCTGGTTTTTCTTCTTTCACTCGTTGTATGATGTGGTTTTTTTATTAGCTGCAGTGTATAGATCTCATTTTAATACTCCATCGTGTTGCTCGTTTTGTAATTGTACCTTTTGCTGGTTTCAGGTGCTTGGCCCTAATATCATCTCCTGGGTATGCCCAACGTCGAAGCACATTGGATCTGGTCTTCGCTTCCGCACAAGATACGATAAGCTAACAACATCAAATTGAAGGCCTATTGCGGTTGTGATTCAGTACCCTGTACTGCTACATTTTTTTTCCGCCTGCATCAAGATGTGTATACAAGTTCAGATCAGCATAGAAGTTTTCTCATTTTCATGAACAATTTTCATAGAGCAACAGGCTCCATATCCGAGGAGGTAATGACAAGCTCTCTGTATATGCTGTCGCTGTTCGCATTTCCAGGATGTTGCTGCTTCTCATTGTGGAAACAGAAGTTTACTCCTGTGATTGTTGTTTCTTGCAGCGCAGCGCCGGTATATTGCTAATGTGAACTAGTGAGTCTGTAATTCGAGTGTATCGCATATGTAAACAATCCTGTGATTTGTTAATTTATGTAAATCTAGGCCATACCTGTAACTCAATTGTTGTGTCAATTGTCCTTAGAAATTGAATGTAAATAGTTGAATTGGTCACCTTGGTTTCATGATATCATATTTGATATGATTCTTCTATCATTGTTTTCCCTTTGGTGTTGTCTTCTATGACTTGATATCTTTTGATGTACTGTAAGTTCACATACATTAGTTCTAACGACATCAGCTATTGTGGAAGATTCAATTCTATGTGGTAAGTCTTATACATAATGAAGTTTTTAAGACTGAATAAGTTATGGATCAATCTAACTCGAACATTGGCATAATGGCATGTCGGCATTGTGTGAAGGAGCACACAAACGAGTGTTGTCAAATCCACCGACCAACAAAAGGATAAGGTTTCCATTTTTCTTCGACTAGTCGTTATTCAACGGCTACCGAGCAACCAAAACAGCTGAAGTTGAGTCTCATCATCATCATCTCCTCCCAAATTGATGGCTCTGATCAGCCCACGTGTCCTCCCATCACCACCACTCTCAATCCCTTCAATTCATAAACCCAGGTGGGTATCAGCTCAAAGATTTCAAGAAAGAAGAAGAGGAGCTTGTTTGGTACGTGTGAGGGCAATGGCGGATTCGGAGAAGGCGACTGTGCTGGTCACTGGTGCTGCTGGAAGAACTGGTATGTTGGGTTGTTGTTGTTTCCTTTGTTGGGTTTTTATTTAATTTGGTGTTCTTTTTGATGGGATTGTTGTATGTGTGTAGCTGACCTCATCTAACGGGATAAAGACCTGGTTTGTTGTTGTTGTTGATGTGATATGATGAATTGATGCTCGAGTTTTGGATTAGGGTTTTTGGTATATATGGAAAGTGTTGATGTGTTCACATCTTATTTGATGTGTTTGATTCATGTAGAATTGTTTGTTTTTATTAAATTTGGTGTCTTTTGATGGCATTGTTGTGTCTGTATAGCCGATCCCATGGAACGGGATAAAGACCTGATTTGTTATTGTTGTCGATGTGTTTGGATGAATTGAGGTTTGAGTTTTGGATTAGGGTTAGGGTTTTTGGTATTTATAGGAAGTGTTGATGTGTTGGCATTTGATTGGATGTGTAATGGGTTTGATTCATATAAGAATTCAGGGTTAGGGTTTGCCTAAGCTGGACTTGATGGGGTTGCATTGGTTTTAGTTTGGTATTTTCTGCTAGGCACACGAAAACAATGGCCGTTTGGGTTTGATGTCGCTACAGAACCCTGAGTCAATGCCGAGAAGTGAGCATTGGAACTCTGTTTGTCTATAGGAAGCTGTTTTGTGGTGTTCCTGATAGTTTTTGATGTTTCGTACAGTAATATTTGGGCCTTTCTAGGTCGTGGGTGGCCTTTTGTTCCAGAATAGAGGTGATAGCACTCGTATTCAACTGTGAGTGATTAGATAATGAGCAGTGCTTTTGGTTGATTTGCCTGGCCTATTTGGAGTTGGGTTGGGGATAGCTTTGATAGCTGAGATCTCTTATCTATGACCAAGTGTGTTTCGCCACAGAATCAATTGATCAGAGGATTAGGTGATTCAGATCCGTAGGTTAACTCACTATGAATCCCTTGCGATTTGCTATGACGAACGCTCTTCAATGTAGTATGTAACGAAACGATAGGAAAAACAATGCATTGCTGACCTCATTTAGCTATTGTGATGTAAAGGACTAACTGGTGGTGATGATGAGTTCTCCTTCTGCACTACAAACGTTTTATTTTCTCCATCCTATTAGGAAAATTGACATACTCGGGCTTGTTCTACTTGTATGTATACAGGAAAAATAGTTTATCAGAAGTTGAAGGAAAGGCCAACCCAGTTCACAGCGAGAGGACTGGTGCATACACCGGAGAGCAAGGAAACAATTGGAGGAGCAGATGATGTGTTTGTTGGGGATATCAGGGATGCTGATAGTATTTTTCCTGCGTTCGAGGGTATCGATGCTCTCGTTATCCTGACAAGTGCTGTGCCAAAAATGAAACCGGGATCAGATCCTTCAAAAGGAAGACCCGAGTTCTACTATGAAGACGGAGCATATCCCGAACAGGTAATTAATTACCTCGGTGACCAAACGTATACATTTGCGAGTCGTCTGGTTTGAATGTTTGATGGAACTTTCGGCGCTTGTTCAGGTGGACTGGATTGGCCAGAAGAATCAGATAGATGCTGGTTAGAACCCCCCCC